>MU225509.1:1672010-1687650 GCA_018584345.1 Thuja plicata | reverse complement strand
TATATATATATATATATATATATATATATATGAAGATATTATGTGATATATTGTAAAATACATATTAATATATAATACATGTAAAATAATATATGATATATAATGTAACATTAAATATTAATATATATTATATAATATTTCATGTAAAATGTATATTATATAATATTTAATATATATAATATATAATCTAACATATTTTTTTGATATATAATATATCATATGAAGGATGGAGAAATGGGAGGGAGAAAAGGGTTGGAAAAAAATTAAGAAGGAGAAAGGGGAGGGAAAATTTAAAAATCAAAATTCTGCCAGAATTTTTAGGTACCCAAAAATATCGGTTACTCGATTAGGCTCGGTATTGCTTTGTGCACCAAACCTACATGGCCAACTATACAAATGTCACAAAAACGTGTTTTTCCCCTGTTTCTCTGAGTTCCAGACTTCAACCATGTAGCTGACGACTTATTTTTCACCCGAATTTGATGAAACAAAAAGAGTATCTTAAGGAGATTATCAGCTTTCTATCGATATAATTGCTGTCAAATTTTGAATTCGGTAAGTAATTATTAGTTATTTTCTAATTGAGTTACCTCTAAAGTGTTGATTTATATACTGATTGAAAAATGGCTATAACTTTCAAACGGTATAACATTTTTGAAATTCGAAAAATGTGTCACATTCTATGCTTCGCCTACAATAAGGGAAATTTTTTTTTTTGAATTTTGTAAAGTTTTCAATGAGTTAAGGTGGTCAGACACGAGAGTTTTTTTTATTTTGAAAATGTTGTAGCAGAAAATTCCTAATTACTTTTTTTTTTAATAAAATTACAAAAAAATATGCATCACATCCAGGCATGAGTCTACTACTTATATATAAAATCTTATAATAAAATATTATCATTTGATTATGATTAAGGTGGTCAGACATACACCTACTTATTTTTTTCCTGAAATTTTTGTATTGCTGCATTGAAATCTATACTTTTCACCAATCATATTAACATTTTTTTTCAAAAAAGGCCTAGTAGTTTAGAAACTACGTTCAATTTTCTACAGATTCTATTCTTACAACTTTTTGATATTAGGTTGATAGCTAGTTGAAATTTTCACGTCAAGTTGACTAACCTGATTTGTTGATTTTTCATTGTCACTTTAAGGGCATAGTTTGGCCCCTCATGATCTTGCACATACCCAGACATAAACGACAATCAGTGTTCAAGTACCAATGATGCAAGATTATACTCTCATTTGCAGCCCATGCATTCACTCGCGTATTTGGCATTCCAAGGCAGCGGGGTAAAAAGATTGATAAGGTAATGAAGATGATGATTGATCAGAAAGAGACTCTCCTATGGATGATGTGTCCAGACGATTTGACACGGGTCGAATAAGACAGCCTAGCACATGCAAGCAAAGGGTGTAGTCTTAAAAAATCATTTCTTGGACAGGGTGAGTGTAGGTGTTTACTAGATGTTTTGAAGAGTCGACTTACAGGAGCTAGTCGCTCTTCCGATATAGCAATGCCACAGATTGGTATGATGAATGGGCTAAGGAATAGCGTAGTATATGACTAGGCCTTTGTACTAGTAGATAGGATGGAGGAATTTTTGACCCTACAACGTGAAACTTTTTACATGCCTCATCATGTCATTGGACTCTTTTTGGAAGTTGTATGGACACAGGTACCTTCCCACCTATAGGAGTTGCAGCCGCAGGGCCGTGTGGAGCCCTCCCGCCCACCTATCCTTTATTGGAGGCACTTAGACACTTTGACTGCCAACAGTGATGTTCAGTCTAGTAAGAAGCGCAAGCACCACGTAGTTGTGTCAAAGATGGAGTCGAAGACAGGTGATGAGGAGGGTGACACCAGCAGCCAGGAGTCAGGGGATACTTCGAGGGCCAGCAGAGGAAGTTTTCAAATGGTGAGCTGAGGAGAGAGGTGCTTGACCGAGGGAGATGCGCTAGACGTAGAGGTGGGATTTGAGGACCCTACAGGAGTTGCACCATCAAGTGGTCTCGGTACTATACTAGCATCGAGTCCTCCTACACCCTTGGGTGGACGTACACAAACAGTTGTTTTTACTCCAACTCTTCTATTTGGGGGCAGTCATTTGATTCCACCTATCTTGTCAGGTGTGATGGTGGAAGCCTTACTCGTACCGAGGTTTGGATAGATGTGGGATCCAGTCACTTTGACACCTCCAAGTACCAGCACTACGATCGTGGAGAAACCAATAGTGGTTGAGAGCGTTCCATCAAAGGTTGGAGGGCCCATAGTAGCGACAGTTGAGCTAGTGGTTGAGCGAGTCCAGCCAAAGGTTTTAGAGCCCAAGGTTGAGGCAGAGGGAGGAGTAAAGGTAGAGCTTATAGAGCCAGAGGTTGAGGTTATGGAGCAATCAATAGGTCAGTGGGAGATGCCAAGGGGTATGGGTACTGAGTTGGAGGTCTCGTCCCTAATGGCAATCACGGACGCTTGGCTCATCCATTATCAATTCACCCCACGGCACTCATTGTACCCGCACCCCTTTCATTGCACCGATAGGTACCAATGGCACATGAGATTGTGGATTTGGAGGGTGGTTCACATTTAAGGGAGTTGGAGTTGCATCCCTTGCAGGACGTGGGTGTACGGAGGGAAGAATCTGATGGCAAGGCTCCCTTATACATCTAGAACCAAGTATTTGAGACTCGAGGTCAGTCGAGTAACCTGGCAGAATACTTGGCGGATATGGAGGCAGGCACATGGAGGATAGTGGCCTCTGCTCAATTATGGGCCCACAAGGTGGTGGATCGGGGTGTAGAGTGGTTGTCGGCATTCACTATAGGAGGTTGTACTGAGGAGTTCGCACAATGTTTTGAGTCTCATGGATGGCCTTCTATGGAGACCCTTGCGATGTTCGAAGATTGAGGGCTTCAGTAGCCCGTAAGGGAGAGTAGGATCCAGAACTTGCTAAGGAGGATTGAGCAGGCATTCCAAGAGGGCTGGCTATTATGAGCTCAGGAGGACCCAACATGTAGCATCCGGGACTGAGGCCACACGGATGGCAAAGGAATTGGCCACTCAACTCCATATGGTAGAAGAGGAGTTGGCTTGGCAGAGGACTCAGTTGGTAGTGTCTGAAGAACAGTTGGCTTAGGAGCAGCTAGAGAGGGCAATAGTGATGGAGCAGTTGGACCATTAGAGGGTTGAGCGGGAAATTCTGGAGACTCGCCTTGCTGCAATTTTGGAGACAGACAAGAAGCATAAGGAGGTCTTGGAGGCAACATTTATGGTGAAGTCCTCTCAGGAGCAACAAATGTTAGTCGAAAGGGATATAAGGTGACGAACTGGGCAGGTTCACCAGCTGAGAGAGCAACTAGCGACATCCACACCACCACCAACACCATCTTCATCAAAGACACTCTCTCGCCCCCCTGCTTCTTGATTTCTTTTATGTATAAATTGTAGTCCCCATTTTGTTGTACATCGTCCGGAGATGACTTTCTTTTTGGGGGGAATGATGTTGCTGGGTTAATTAGTATTTGTTAGTGTGGTTACTGAAGGGTTATTTTTGAAGGGTTGTGGTCAAGGGGTTGGCAGTTGGCCAACAAGTGCCAACAGTTCGCATTCCCTCGACACCTTTACATATACATTATACTTACCTTCAGGAAAAGTGATGTTATGATGTCGTCATAATATTGTCTCTAAGACACATTGTAATGATTCTGAGATTAATGAATACGCATCTCTGAGTTCTCTCAAATACATTGTATATGCTTACTGGTACGTTTTACATGCATTCCATTATGTCTAAACATAGACCCTATGGGGCAAACAATTACTTATTACTTCAATTGTAATTTAAGAACATTATACATCACCTATAATTCCCAATTGTAATTTAAGAGCTTTATACATCACCCAAAATTCCCTTTAATGACTAGTAGAGAAACAATTAAAAGGTGCCTCATAAGAAAAGAGACCTCGTTGAAGAATTATTATCATTACTTTCAAAATGTGCACACTTCACACCTTTAGAAGAAACATAAAGTTCAACATAATCTCATTGATAATAGTTGTAAATACGAAAATTTTTAAAACATGTATAACAATCATTATGTTAATTACCAACAAGGTTATCAAGAAAGCTTAAGATCAAACACCTAATATTTTCAATGATGGCTTATGAATTAGATGTAAAAAAAAAATAGATCATTTGGTTGTCATTGATAATATACTAGTTTGTATAAATTCTCGAACTTACTGACTCCAACTTTGAACACACACCCTTTTATCAGACTCGCACATGTAATTTCCCTATCTAATTAACCCTCTTAGCTTAATTACACAGACCTTTATTCAAAATTCAATAATTAGTTTAAAAAAAATGCAATTCATCTCTTATTATCAAGTAGGAAGTAAATAGTATCAAAACAAAGCTATAATGCAAAATTTTGTCAATGTAACTAATACATTCATAAATAAAAAAAATAGTAAGCATTAGTTTGTTGTTTTTTAAATCTTGGAAGAGAACGTTTTTCCAAGAATGATACCCCTTGCTTCAGTATTACACGAGTTGTTGTTGACAACATTTCAAAATTAATATCAATTAGAAAATGTTTCGTCCAATGGCTATTCCTACCTTTGCACATTCATACTCTACGAACCTTCTTGTTGCCAGCGGTAGCTTGTTGGGTGCGGGTGATGGCTTAGAGCTGGGGGCCTCCACATTGTCGTCTGTTTTGGTGTCATATGTGTTTGTTCCTGCTGTGAACTTGAACACCGTTGTCCCTGTAGAAGCGTCTACTTTGTAGTGCCCTACGATTGGTCTGGATCCTTCGACTACGCCAGTTGATTGGGTTGTTTCTGCTGCTATTTCCGGTGAACAGTGGGGGGTTCACCCTAAACCCTCTTCCCCATCTCTTCGTGGGCTTGAGTCGGCTCCACACCTAGTTGTTGGTGGTTCGGGGTTGCTATTGTTGTTGGGGAGAGGGTTTCCCACCCACCTTGCCCCTAAAGTCTTTCGTTAGTGGATGAAGCTATGTTCATGCTACCAAATATGTTGCTATTATTCCTCCAAAGGTAAAAGCTCAACCCATTGCCTTTGCCAAGGCCTCTCCTGTGGTTGTGTGTGGCCCAAATGTGTTGGACAATGTGGAGTTCTACCAACATTGTGGGTTGCTCTGTAGATTCACTAGTCTCTTGGCCTTTTTGTCAAATCTGCATCACTAGGTAGCAAATTCTTGGTAAACCTCAAGTCTCTGGTAACATTGAACTTTTCCCTTGTTGCATTTTCTTTCTTTGAAGACCATGATTTGGTGTTGAGCAAGCTATGGGTTGGGAGAATCACTCTTTTTCTGCCAAACCTGGACGGTCTCCTTCAACCCCCTCATTGAACTACTCAATGTGCACTCTGTGTGGGTTCGTCTCCCCAATCTCCCACTCAATTTTTAGGAGATTTCTTGCTTTGAGGTCATTGGAAACCTACTGGCCATTTCTTGAAGGTGGATGAGGTTGCGGCTTTGTTGGCCCCCTCTAGATTCACTCGCATTTTGGTTGACATGGATATCTCCACAACATTGTCGGGGGATGTGGTGCTCATGGTTGAGGATAGGCCTTGGACTCAATCGTTGGATTATAAGCGCCTCCTCTTTCAGTGTCAATAATGCTTCTCTACTAGAAATATAGCTATAATATGTTATCTTTTGCAGTGTAAAGGTGTTGCCACATGGTGGAAGGATGCAAATGATGATCATTTGATTGTCTGAGCTTCTTACTCCCTCTTAGGTTCTACCTCTTAGGACTCCTCACAGGTTGATGATGAGGATGAAGCTCCTACTGCAAATCTAGGTGATGTTCCTATTGCAAATTTGAGACATGCTCCTGTTGTAAATTTGGGTGATACGACTAATATAAACCATGAGGATGGATACCACTCTTGCTCCTACTAGTGCGGCCCCCTCAAGCCATGTGGACCATTCTTCGTCTTTTGTTCCTACTCTGCTCCAAGCTTCAACTAACAATGTACAACTTTCTCAACAGTTCGGCTATTGTGGTGGGGCTCCTAAGGACAACATCACCTAAACAATCGTTTAACGACACAAAAAAAAAGTTCTTTAAACTCACATTTTTCTCCACAAGCAGTGAGTGAGTGGCCATCCCACTCTTGAGGAGGGCTACTAGCCTTTGTGTTAGTGTAGTGTTTCTTTTTACATTTTATATTTGACGACACATTTTGTTTGTGTTGTTAGTAAGTCATTGATGGTCTTTAAAAGCTAGCACCCCTATTTTAGTGCTATTCTTTGACACCTTCGAACTGTGGTTGTGTAAATGTTAGCCACCTTGTTAGGTTGATTATAATAATAAAAACATTTCAAAATTAATAATAATGTTAGATCTATATTATTTTAATTAACTCCAATTGGTTGAGTTTTTTTTCCCCGAGTGTTTGTGAAACTCTAAGTTTGTCAAGCCTAAGCAAGATTACAATCTCTCAACTGTAGCACCCAACCAAATATGTTTGAATTTCTCTTTAATAGTGTCACTAATTGTTCATCAACATAGATTATCTCTTATAATTAAATGTATATGTAGATGCCTACAAGATTACATGTAGCTTCAACTTCACTTTGCGTACCAATTCATAGCCTTTTCATGCTTTACGTGAGCTTTCTTTTGAAAAATCTATTTTATTATAGTGGGCAATCAAAACTGCTTTTAGTTATCCCATTTTTGTGTTTTGTTCATGAATACTTTCCTCTAATGTAACATAGTGGCTCTTGCAATTATTAAAATTAACTTCAGCTGATTTGCATATTTCTTTAGTTTCTCGATGAGCAAAAGACCATTTACCATTTTAAATTAACCTGAAAAGATAAAAACATAATTTTAAAAAAAAATGAAAGATAGGTGGTAAAAAGACGGAGAAGAGGACCCAATAGTTGAGTGTTTTAGTTGTGATAGCACTTGTTAATTTAATGCCCACACGTGTTGATTTAATGTCCAATCTTTTTGACAATATTGCACCAATAGTTGTCTTTAAAGTTGTTATTACTTACAATGACTACTCATAATTGTATGAAATGTATCAATTAGGTCTAAAAAGCAACGAATCATTTGATGACACATGAGCGCACCAATAAAACATGAGTGTACAAGTATTGGTCTCACTTTTTATTTATGGTTGTTTTGGACACCTTGGCAAAAAGCATGTTGATGTATCATCATATTTGATAATGTCGATCTGAAACCTTAGTTATAAACAGGGGACTTGCCAAGTCAGCTGCTGTGAAAAATTGGGAGTGATCTGAAATTTCCACGTAGGATTTTGCACAGCGCAAAGTTAGGGTGCTCAACCACTGGGTCCTCCCCCCTATAAGCAGGGCAAAGTCCAAGCCAAATACGAGAATTGAAGTGACCAAACCCGGAGACAACATGAAAAACTAAGCAGCTATTGCAACACCACTAGGAGGATCTTTATCATATGAATGTTCATATGAACCACACTACTCTTAAACATGGCAAAAGTGCATGTGAGACAAAAATAACAATGTATTCAATACTTCGAAGCATAGTTTGCAAACTCTGCAAGTTGCAGAGCATATTTTTTTTGCTGGGCAATTTTTCACAAGTTTAACTCTTGCGCTTTTATATACGCAAAAATTTGTGGGTAAAAATGTCAACGTAGGTAAAACATTGGTTAGATTGTGTTTTTCAATTTTTTTGTTTTAAAACTATGTATTTTCTGTTTCAAAATGGCAATTTTTAATTTAATACATTTTGTAATTGAATTTTACAAAATAAATATGTTTCTTAAAGAGATTTTAATTTTTAGTACCTTGTAAGTTGTCAAGTTTTTGCCGTGTGTCTGTCGAGTATTTGCCAGGTTAAAAATGTTGGGCTTGCCAAGTACTCTTTGAGTCCGAGTCTGAACTATGCTTAAAAGCACTATAATCAGATTTGTACATGGTTGTATAATGTTGCAAATAAGAGGCTTAACACTCACCCTAAACATTGAAGGTAAATTTACAATTGCACAATATATCTGTTTTTTGTTTCCTTCAATGCAGAAGATAAACACAATTGATTGGATAAAATTTAATCTTGCTACTATATAGTCCGGAAAGGAGAAAATGAAATGCAACACAGTGGTCTAATCTCTATTCATGGTTCATCAGAACATCATTTTTAAATACAAATTCTAGTAATTTGTTAATAATTCAATCCAGTATAGATACTAGCTGTAACAGCAGATTGCCTTGAATATATCTTCCAAAATACACCGGAAAGGTTCCCTTACACACTCGGCACCTATCAACTTGTTGGTGCATATAATTCCTTGCACTCCTAATCGACATGAAAATAGTAGCAAATGAAACACAACCAACCAATAGGTCCATCATCTGAAATCTTGTGTTTTCTTGAAAAGAAACAGCAAGTTAAAGAAAGCAACTAAAATGTTTCCACTCAAATGAAAACAAACTGCACAGATAATTTAATGGAAAGAGATTAGCCACCAAGTCACAACTCTTCCTTTGTACAGTGCATTCGCAAAAGTGAAAGCTAATCTACTCTAATTGATCTTTGGTTTAGGTCGTTTAGATCTCAACAAGAACCATAGTACAGCTGCTGCCAATACCAATCCAGATAAAGCAAAGATATCAAATATGTCAAATTGTACTTCCACCTTCCGTTGGCGAGTACAATGCAATGGATGCAAGGCAGCAAATGTTGCATTTGTAGTCTCCATGAAACTTTTAGAAAGGTTGCACAGCGGAGCATTGGACAAAACCAAAGTGGTTAATAGCATTTAGAAGAGATAATCAATAAATAATTAAAAGCAAAAAATAGATTAATACTAAAGAGTAGTTTTTACTGTAGAGATGCATCTTCAAGCACTCGAAGCAACCTCATTGAATCTGCATAACGCATTTCCCCAACTGCCCCTGCAATCTGTTTATGAGACAAGATCTCTGAGAATCAAATTTGATAACTTTGTAAACATCTGGAAGTGGAGGGTCAGGTGCACTCCACAGAGATGACCCAGGTTCAAAATATGCCACTCACATACCCCACATGTGATTTGGTTTAGCTAGGCAAAGCAAGCAGAACCAAGCACTCTCCCAAAACAATAGGATCTTACTTACCTAGTAATATTAAATACATATTGCAAGAAACACTGTACATGCAAAGAGGAAAAAAACTTACTCGTCTCCAAAGGCTAACAACTGTATTGTAACTGGTAATCAATGAATGCTCCTGAGCCCTGAAAGCTCTAAACGTATAATCACCTTATCATAGATTAAGTCAAAACAATTTCAAATGATATGTGAATCACTAGCCAGTGAACACATTAAAGTAATTTACATACTGTGCAGAAGCATTTATATTTTAAATAGGCAAGGATACTAGTCCGCTCCATGATCAAACGATCAATTGCAGAATTGACACGATGAACAGACTCATCAAGACTGGTTATGATATAATTTCGAGCTACAATATCTGCCTGAAACAATGATGTATGCCACCCTGATGAGGTGCTAGCAAAAGGATTGCATCCCACAGACCATACCCAATCCTGTTGAAGCAAGCATGTGATCACTTATGGACATGATTCCAATGCACAACACCATTATGCTATTATAAATGAAAAAGAGCAAGTAGCAAGAGCGGTACTTTGCTCACCTGAATCGCATTTTCATGAGCATGGCTGTATGTCAAATGAAGTGGCACCAGACCAGCTAGATGTTCAGCAGTTGCTGCTAGGCTAGCTTTTATAGGATTCCTGTGAAAGTACAGTAAAATACAACAAAAAAATTTGAGGAATGAAATTTTTAACAGTCACAATAATCCTTTAAAAAGAACATACATAAACTTCAAACTACAACTATGGAATTTCAAAGAAAAACAGGAAAATGCCCATAAATGTAGTAATTATACAGTATACCTTTAGAACGATTGTTAAGCTAATTGACAAATGCATTATATTTTGATAACAATATACTTTTTACATTTGAATTTGATATATATGGACTTCAACGAATATCACCTTTCCAACAATGCTATGCACGAGGAACATAATTTGAGACCAACTGTGCTCACCTCAAATCCCATAATAATGATTGGCCATTGCATTGCAGGTGACTCTCCCAATCAGACTGACTTGACTGCGCAACAATAACCATATCTGGAAGTGCCTTTGCCTGGTAATGTTTGTCTATAAGAAGAGGTTCCCCTTGCTGTACAAACCAGAAAACTGGAACTTCCAGAGTAGACCGACTAATAGACTGTGCCCCTTCAGAAGACACAAGCACAAAATATTAAGGTGACTGACGATGTCAAGCATACCATTATCAATCAAAGAAAACAAACTAAAGCAACACGAAACAAATTGTATTAGAAATATAGCTTCTAGAATTAACTGCAACAAATTTTCAACTTCCACAACAAAATTGTATATCAGAAAGATTTTTAAGAGCTCGTGATCAAGAAATATATTTCAGGCCTGGCCAAAAGCAATTAAGAAGAATGAATATATCATTTTGAAACAATAATCTTGAGTCTAAGGTTATTATTAAATTCAGAATTGCTCCATTTAAGCCTCAAATGCGTGAGTGGATTCATGTACACTGCTGAAAAATGCACCTCTAAGTGATCCATCTTGACTCAGCCTTTGCAATTGATCCTGTAGAATAAATGAATCAAGATAGCTTCGAACAGTTGATCTATATGTTCCATTCACAAGCAAAACTGGGACAGTGGCTGCACGTCGTGCAATTGAGAATGCCATTGCCAAGGCAGGGTCTTCTGAAAGTGCCAACCTAGCCAGCCAGAAGACTCAAAATAATCAGATGTTTCGACTTTAGCAGACTGTATCCAACAATTTTTCATATGCGTTGGAAAGAAACATATACTGGGCAAAGAGGAATACATATGAGTAGTAAACTGAGACTTCTGAGAAGGAACTAGAAGAGATGTCAGCCCTTGCATTATGGCACTTGTTTCCACAGGCAATAGATCTGCACGTTTTACTTTCTGCCACAACACATATAAGTTCAGAGTAAGCCAATTTAACCTCTAAATGTTCAGAGAAACCTTCTCCAAATGATGAACATACCTCCTGAGTGATGAAAAAGAGCTGAAAAGATATTTTTTCGTAGTAATGGAATGCTCCTTCAGCGCTAGAAGGTGCAACAATGTGTCTCATAGATCCCCAAAAAATGGCACCAAGATGAGAAAGGAATGAATCACGTGCAACTGTATAATTCTGGACATCCTGAAGATATTGAAACAAATTTTAAGAGGCAACAAATAGCATTAAATAAATTGAAAAAGGACCAAAAATTGCATATTTCAGCACATTGTTACTCTTATTAATTTTTTAACCACATATTGGCACCATATCTGATTGAGAGATTTAACAAGAATGGGTCAATTATTTCCCTAAGGCGGAAGTAAGACTTAAGCTCAACAAAGAGAATGAATATTTCTCTACTGTCAATAACGCAGGCCTTTTGTGTCTAATAGGTGTGTGTCCAAAAAATAAGTGATGCCAACAAGTTCTACACAGGCAAACTTTTCTCTTCTCACAAGTTTTCCAAAAGCACTTCCTCTTTGATTTTCTTCGGTTCCAAAATAGAGTTGTAATACTTCAACAATAGCCAAATTTACACAGTATAGCAATCCCATAACTTAAACCATAGCTCATTCTGAGATGTAAGACACAATTTAAGTTAATGTATCTGATGAATAGAATTCAGTGAAGCAATTATATCTTTTGTAAATTCTTTTGATATTTCTATTTCAATAATCAAATGGTGTGTATATCTTCTTATCTTTTCCCTCTTTATATTTGTATTCACCATGTGCGTGTCCAATTACTTTATGATATTGAAAATGTTGCCAATAATTGAGCTGCTAAATCTTCAACCATCATTTGAGATAGGGACCAATACATCTGAGAATGCACTTCAAGAAATCCACAAGTTGTCTAGTGGCTTACCACAATCAAATATTCACCATTGCAGTAAGGATGTATTTGAAATATGATCAAGAACTTTAAGCCATCGTCCATACTTGGAAGTACTGTATATTCAGAAAAGAAACCATCATTCATACCAACCATAAACCAGTGTAATTCTTAGCGATATAGAACAAATTACACCTCCAACAACTCCATTTGAACATCATGTGTAAGAAAAGGGTTGCCAAAACAGAATTAGATTGCTTATGTCAACATCAAGTCCAAGCTCTTCACTTAATAGTTAATCCATTATGTAGGTGGATATGAACCAATTCTTGGCCAATATGATACAAGGCAAATTTGGGCTTTGCATAAATCTTTCAAGTATTGAAAGTTTTCAGATCAATTCCAAATCATTACTTGCAATTAGACTAGTGTATATCATCTGGGAGCATCTAAAGTTGGTATAGAAGGCTCACTTTACTAATGTTGCAGGTCATTTTCAAATTGGAAAGGACCTAGTGGCATAAGCTAAGTCTTTCTTTTGACCTCATCCCAACTCAGATGTTGCAAGACACCCAAAGTCTAGTACTACATGCACTATAGCCAAGCTACCAACAAAAATTTAGGAATATATGCCCCTTTGCTAGTACTAAATAGAACTTAGGAATCAAATTTCATGGGTTTCTTTTCAGGTGGTACTGGTTATGTTAATTAAGTAGCAGATAAATTCTCAAAAGCAGCAATTCTTGCACCATGTGAGAAGGCTATCTCAGCTCGAGAAACAGCTTCATTACTCATTCTACTATACGGGTTGACTTTGGATTCATTATCCATTACTATAGCTTAAACAAAATAATCATATGGCCTTGCCATTATAGCACCAGTCCATTGATCCACAATACTACTAGATACAAATGCTCTATTCTGGTTCAGGATCTTTTCCTTAAACTTGGCTCTGATACCATGTTAAGTTTTGAACCAGAATACAAGAACACAAAATACAAAAATACAATAACAGAAGACACAACAGATTTACCCTGGGAAAACCCTCCCACTCGAGGGAAAACCCCAGCCAAACCCGAAAAGTAGATCCCTTTATTGAGATACAAAAACAATTACAATGATCTCACTTATGATTGAAGTCTACAACCTGTCAATCAAAGGCCTGCCCTTTTGTTTTATCAAATGTCTCACAGACTCTAATAAAATTAACTGATTATAAACACAGAATCAGCCCAATGATCACACACTGATCATAAACGAATATATAATACAAAACATATATGTCTCAGCACTTATACTCTCAGTGCAAACAGCGCAGAACATACACCATCATGGTAATAATATTAACCAAATAATATATACCCGATAATCACAGTTCACAAAAATACAATCATCAAGACTGCCGAAAGTCTCTCTTATGTATAGATGGCAACCATAGAACTTCCCGACAGCTGAAGAAACGCATAGTGGAATACCAAAAGGTCACCATTATAAGCAGCATTTATTCTTCAATAAATTTGCGGTAACAATATTCCTTGAACCGTCAGCAGACCAAGGCATGAAATGAGTAAGACAAATTATGATCTTGGTTTGATACAGACAAGGTTTGATATCCACGCTAGAATCCAGACTCTTGGTTTGTGTCTAGGCTAAACTAGAACCAGAACCAGGACTAGAACCCGGTAACTTAGCTATGGGTAATGAGAAGGAGGATATCAAACAAATTGTTGGCAATGTTGAGGCCAAATAGGTGCCTAATCGGAATATCATTGAGGAGCGCTGGATTAGACAACTTCAAAAGCCACTTTATACTTTTGCATGCTTTTCAACCTAACCTTCCAATTTCTTGATAGCTTTAGGACTAATGAAGATATTTTGGGAGGCATCTACACCATGAGAAAGGCTATGGAGAATAGTCTACAAGGGCCAAGATCATGTCCAAGATTGAGATTTTTCAAACAAGCTGAGTGTAATTAGAGTGTAGTTAACCACATACACTCCAAAAAGTGCAACAAGATGTAAATGAAAGGTTGAATGGGCTTGTCTTTGCGCATTGCAACTTACACCTCCACCACAAAAATAAAATTCATAGATGAAGAATTAGCCTTTGTGGAGTTGGAGGGATACAATCCTACATTTGAGTGGCTGGCTCACTGAGCATGACCCTATTTTTTCAACGGAGGACCATGCATGGGTTGATTAGGCTGTTCATGAGGTGGAGCTTGTAGTGATAGGAGAGGAGGTTTGAGTGCATGTAACTAATGACATAAAATGTTTTCCAAGAAAATGATGCTATTTTTCTACAGATAGAATGGCTGCAACTATTTCTTTGGCATTCAAAAAGGCATGACGTCTAGTGGCTTGAAGTGAATATCAGGAGTGGCTCCTCTTAACCTTAGTTGATTTTTCTATTTATTTTTTGCTAGTACCATGTACATATATTTGTAAATCCATTGTTTGAAGTTTTGCACTTTGTCTACAAAAGACAATTTTAAGTATATTACAATAAATTTTCTTTTATATTGGAGTTCCAAGTAGAAATTTGATGCATTTTTCAATTATCTTGTTATCTAGACATGTATATGGTAAATCTAACTGATTAGTTTATGTGTGCATTTGAAGTTTTTTTGAAGCAGTGTTACAGGACTCTGTGAGTCCTGAGCCGAGTCCGGGCTCCAGAGTTTTTTTGACTCAGACTTGGCTGAGTCCTACAAAGTCCTGTCAGGACTCGCCGAGTCCAAGGACTCAGTGGACTCTGCCGCAGCCAGCAGAGAACAATAAAAAAACATTTTTTTATTGTTTCACCTTACTTTTTCGGGTTTCTATGCCTTGTCTAAGACCTAAAAAGGTCATTCTATCACTTGCAAACTAGCATATCATAGACAAGTAGCATTGGTAAGAAGAATTGGTCATAAAAATGCATTCATTAGAAAAATGAACCAAACATGGTGCTTTTCTGCAAGGAGGGAGCTTATTTTGGCTCTTACCACAAGGTGTTAAGGATCAATCTGTCATGCAAACATTCTTTGCAATTTCACTTCATGAATAACCAATGAATACTTACAAATCTCATGAAGTCGGCAATTTAAACTACACAGTTGAATCTTGATAGCAATATCACAATTTGACTTGCTGTGGAAAATATCTCCTACTTATCAACTCTTGGTTTCACCAAATCTGAAATGTTAAGTTTTGTCATCGATCACCATTCAAAAGAGTTGCCATCATTGGATCTTCTTATATAGTCTATAGCAAATTCACCATCACATATTTCTGTCTTCAATCCATTCGCTACTGTTGAACTGATTAATAATTGCTTCTTCCCCATTCCATGAGCCCCTCCAAAAACGTGCAGACTTTCCATTACCAATTTTCCATATGAATTTCTAGACAGCGGCGCTACTGTTCAAGTTAGCCATAGTCAAAATTCTTCTAGCCTCATCACTGTCCAAATATTTCTTTCTCATGATTTTACACCATGGCTTTTCAGGATATTTGAATATCTTTCAAGTCAATTTAGCGCCTAATGCCAAATTTTGTAATTCCATTCATCTGATACCAGCTCCACCCATAGTTCAACTTATCGTTATCGGCAACTTATCGCCGAGGGCAAAAAAAAAAATATCGGAAAATATCGGAGATAAGTCGAAAACTTATCGGGAAAATATCGGGAACTTCAAAACTTGCTTAAAT
>MU225509.1:1644732-1660109 GCA_018584345.1 Thuja plicata | reverse complement strand
TATTGTACTTGACATTTGCTGAATGTTTTACAAAGACAATTTGCTGTTTTAAGTTTTCTTTACAGAGTTAGAGTCTTTAGACTATCAGACTATGGTTATCAGCCATCAGCATTCCACATGAGGATGCTATTTTGTACCCTATTTGCATTTATATATATCTAGATCAGCTTGTTTGGTTTGCTTACTCATTTACTGACTCATTAGATGCATCTGCTTATTGAATTTTGCAAAAAAAATGAATTTTTAATTAAATTTAAGCAAGTTTTGAAGTTCCCGATATTTTCCCGATAAGTTTTCGACTTATCTCCGATATTTTCCGATATTTTTTTTTTTGCCCTCGGCGATAAGTTGCCGATACCGATAAGTTGAACTATGGTTTATACAGATCCTATCTTCTCCCTCTGAAGCTTAGGTTTACCTTATAATGTCCACAAGGTTAGACTCCCTCTCAATGTATGTTTCCAGATATTTTGTAATTTACCCTAAGAAGTTCAATCGTATAGTTTCAAAACATGCAAGAATGTATTGACACAATTCTACCCATATCTTTCCAGCCAATTATGAGATGGTTTCACAACATAGGAGCCAATCAATATTAGGCATAGAATCCTAGATCTTGATGCAAATCAAAACCCTCATAAAATATAATAAGATGTAAAGTCAAATTACTATATTAGCCAAACCCTAATTGTCATAGTATTTCTTAGTTTTGAAAGAGTTAGATTGAATTCCTAAATCTGAAAAATTGATCATTTACTCTACCTAGGCTCTGATACCATGTTAATGCTTTCGGATTATCACAAGGAATATGCAATCTATTGAAGTCTTTCAAACACTACGCAGAGGATATAAATATGAAATCACAAAGGAGAGATAGTACCTGGAAATCAGACTTCAAGTTCTCCAATGTGACTTCTATGGATGTTGAATTTAGCCCACTTGGAGTTTCTTCCAATTCTGATTGATCCTAATCAGCATTCAGATCTGACTGTGAAATGAATTCGATCTGCACCTATGCCTCCAAGGACTGCTATGAATCTGCCTATGAATGTCTTTAATGTGTTATCAGATTTGTACCTTAGGACTGCTTCAATTCATCCTAATTTGCCCTTCTTGGACTGCCCTAATTCGCACCTTGGAGCTGCTCAAATTCGCCCTTAATTCGCCCTCGAAGGCTGCACTAATTCTTCCCTAATTCGTCCTTTAGGGCTGCTTAATTCTCCTTGAATTCTGCTCTAATTTGCCCATCCAAAGATCTTGCCTAAGGAAGAAGGCAACGTCATGTTTTTGGTTGCTTCTTTCCTTCTCCAAGTCGCTCTAATATATGAGCTTATTAAGATAAACTCTTGGCCTCCCAAGTTGGTCGACTTGGGTCCATAATAATAATATATTATATTTTATATTATTTGCTCCATATTTAATTATTAAAATCAATCCTTAATAATAAATATAAATTATCCAACTGATTTTATCATAATTAAATATATCAATAATATATCCAATATATTAATTATTATTATTGCCACTTTGTCCAATGCGTTGATCTTTGTCGTAAAGGCCAAAACATTAACAAATTGGTGTACTATTCTATGCGAACCCGAATCTCATACCCATACCCGCACCTGTACCCAAATCAACAACTTTGATATAAGTAAAATAGAACGAAACTCTTCAATGGGATTACATCATCAATAAAATTTCTTACCTTTGCTACATCTAGCATTAGAAACCTTATTTCCATCATCAAATAAGAGCATTTGTGTTTTTCAGTAAATCCAACAAATTAATGTGGACGTAAACCCCAAACATGTATCTCCATGTCTAAAATCTCTAAATGGAGAGACGCTATTGTCCATTGAGACAAAACCACTTACCTATAGACTTGCCATTATGAATTGTATAAGCCCTACTATGTATTAAAAATTAAAATAGATGCCTACTTCAATTGAGCTTAATGCATGGTTTCATGCTAAGAGGTGCCAATAAGAACCTGGGGCAAGGTTGAAAGTTTAATGAGATCTAAACCATAGATGCCTAATGACCATTTAGTTTTGATGAGAAATCATTTTACTGCCAACTAATTGAATGGTGAGCTACCATTCTATCAATAGATATGCCTGACTGAGTACGAGTTAAAGGCTTGAATGCGCTAAAGTGTTAAAATACTTAGTATTATATGATTGAAGGAAACAATCAAAACCATGTTATTCCTACTTCTCATCATTGAGTGCCATAAAGGTTAACGAGGGGCCTAATTGTAAGGTTTAGCTAGCCATATTGCCATTTAAATGCATCTTTCTCGACAATAGTTCTAAATATATGATAATCTCTAATAACTCCAATACTTGTTTAGCATGCACTTGCAACAAACTCTTTAACTAATTATATTATTATACAGATCGTGCACATGATAAAATAATTTGATCTTTAATAAGGCATTAAAAAGCTGTTCTTTCCTGCTAGCACTTGTATTTAAAGTTACTTTTCCTGACTAGTACTTTAATATTTGGACAATGGCATTGTTTCATCATAATGCTATGAGTCAGCTAAATATAAAGGATATAATGAAGTCTAAAGCCCAGGCTCTATAGATATTCTAGGGAGAAAGGAATCCCATCATTGATATTCTCCCGGACAAACACAATGAAACATACCTCGTGCATATCTGAAAACAAATTCCACTGTTCCATCCGTTTCAATGCCTCAGCTGCCTTCTTCTTCTGGGTTTCATCATACTCATCACCTTGGAAGCTCTCCATTTCATTTTTCAAATCACCCATCCTCTCATCAAGTTCTGCAACATGAACCAATCACATTGAAGACATTTTTCTAACAAAGTCGAGTACGAAAATTACAATAAACAATTTTCTATTTTGATGACTAAATCTTATCCCATCTCTGAACTTGACCGATTCTTTCATCACTACCTGAATAAAAATACTACAATTATTTTATTATGTCAGCAACACAGGAAAGTGAAAGCTTTCAAGCAATAAGTGAATGTGACTAGAGGAAAGCAAGCATGATCGAAAGCAATACACCATGTTAGGAAAAGGCAAGCATGTGTACTCAAAAGCAATAAACAATGTGAGTAGAAGCAAGCATGCATAATCCAGCGAGCAATAAATAATGTGACTAGAGGCAAACATGCATTCACAAGGCAATAAGTGATCAACTACAGACCACACAGAATATGACAAGTACTAATTAATCATACAAAATATTTTTGTAGACCCAAGCCAGAATAAAACCATAACAAATCCCCAAACATTCTGATTATGTATGACAAGATGAAAATGATTTGGTAATTAGATACCAGTATGTTACTATTTCAAGATGCATTTAAATCCATGGATAGAGAAACAAAAGAAGCACTTTACCTTCACAAAGTGCAAGCTTGACCTTTCTTCCTTTACAATGTTTGAAAGCAAAAAGTTCATATATATCCATTTCTGCTAAAAGCACATCAAGTGCATGATGATCCTGTCACCAAGAAAAGAAGAATCACATAAGACTCTTAACCCCATATGAAATTTAATATTCTATGGAAAATTAGCATATAAATCATTTAAACATGGAAATGAATGTTATCCAAAGTTTTAAATGCCACTGGAACCTTATCAATTGCTAGATATCCTTGAAACCCAATTACCAAGAATCTGTTTCTGAATCGTATATGGATTGTTAGAAAGCTATAAAGATTGTTTCAGAAAAATTTCATGTTAAGATCAGATTGTTAAATATGGTGTTCTCACAGGTAGAAATGTTTTGTATTTCCATTTTATTTTCTGATGCATGAAGTCGGGCCATCAACTTTCAAATTAATTTTAGATTTAAAAAAGGTTATGCAGATGATCTTTAAAAGATTGTCTAACTAGGCCCTTAAACAAATACAAGCAGAAACCTAGATTGCTAAAAGAAAGCCAAATCCTAACTACTTAAATGAAACCATCTATGAATGAAAGGCCGCATTCCGGCCTTTCCCCCATTTAATTTGGGAATCAAACATCATTTTACATTAACCCGTTGATTAATTAAAGAGATTTCTTCCTATCGACCACTGACCACACTTCTACATTCTTATCCAAAGATTCTTCCTCTGAAACTCCATAAGTTAACTGAGATTCCCACCAAGGAAAAAAACTGCGGTCTTTTGGACATTTCTCATCAGAGACTTAGGAGGGTTTACATCAAACACCAAACCAATCTAGGAGAATTCATCAGCAATGGTGCCTAAGATAATACTAAGACCATTCTCATGGCTTGCAACAACTTTGGGAACATTTCAATGATTTGTGTTGCACCAAGGCATCTGCTAGAGGCTTGTAGGAACACAAAGATTACTCATCTATCTCCAGCAGTTGTTGCAAATGCTCCAACAATGGCACAGAGCACTCTGCATGGGCTCAGAACTCTTGTAGTAACCATACTTCATCCAAACACTGCAATTTCTGTAATGGCTACAGCAAGGTCTACTACACCTCTAGGCCAAACTGCAAAAGTCTAAATCATAGAAATTCTTACTACATCATTCTGAGCATCACTTTGTAGACAACATACAGTGTGGTCAACATGTCAATCTAGGTGGCATCCTTGAGGCTCACACTATCCCAAGTCATCCACCAGCTCATCGCCAAAAAATGTTTACATTCCAAAACTGTCAAGGGATGATAAGTCATGCAAGAAAATGGTTCCACTTTTGGTCTCCATGACATGAATCTATATAATTTATGTATGCATATCTTTGTAACATAGTTTAGAACTTTAGACAGTGAATAGGAGATAGAAGATAACATCCATACATCCTTCTCAAGAGTGTCTAATGAACAGACTGAACAATTGACTAGTATATGTACTGTTTCAATTCAATATCTATCTATCTCTATTTTTGCATTATTGATGATAAGCTTCTGTATACACCATAAATTCATCTAGATCCTCTTCTAGGGAGTTGTACACTGAGATTCTACCTAGGCCCTAGACAAGTGGTATTTAAGTAGTTCATCTTCTTCTTGCATGTCTTGCCAAATATGTTTGAAGTAGATGAGCCTTGGCATCACACTATGAGAACCAATTGAATACCTATCAGTATCTACTACTGACCCATTTCAAAATGGCCAAGCCAACACAAGAGAAGATACAAATGATGATCAAGAGTAGAATTGAAGAAGCACTCATGGACCAACATAAGTGTTAGGCACACAATAATTGGGGGGGAGGGTAGGAGGGCGGGGGAATCGTAGGGTAAAGTTTAATACATACAGGACTATAAAGTAGGTGTAATAGACAAATGCAACATAAGAGAACTCATAGATATATTTCCATTAATCTCATCAGTGATGACAATGTATTTCAGATGACACCAGCAATACTTCTATTTCATGAAGACAACAACCATAACATCACATCTCTCGAAGACAAATACATAAACATATATAGAAGTGTCGAGGGGGTATGAGTGCCAACAGTTGGCAACTGTCGCACAACTACCTAACCCTCGGCAAATACTACCAAATATTAACAACACTAATTGCCTGACAAAATCATCCCCACCAAAAAGAAAGTTGTCTCTGGACGACACACGGCAAAATGGGGACGAATTACAACTATACAAAAAGAAATCAAGACTGAGGTGGGGGTTGAGAGAGCGTCCCTGACGAGGAAGGTGTCGGTGGTGGTGTAGATGATGCCAGTCGTGCTCTCAACTCATACACCTGCTCAATCTGTAGCCTCAGGTCTCTCTTTGCAAACATCTGTTGTTGCAAAGCTGACTTCACCATGAATGCCGACTCCAAGATCTCCTTATCCTTCCTGTCTGTCTCCTCCATAGCTGTAGCAAGGCGAGTCTCCACGATCACCCTCTCAACTCTCTCATGCTCCAACTGCTCGATCGTTGCAACCCTCTCAGCTGCCCTCTCTGCTCTCTCCTGAGCCAACTGGGCCTCCAATGTTGCCAATGCTAAGCCAACTCCTCGCTTTTGGTAGTGACAACATAAGAAGACAGTTTGCATCGAACCACGTGCTACTTGCACTGCCATCAACTAATAAACAATGTTCCTCCACATCTATCTTCTGAAAATAATGAATATAGATGAAACTTGTGTAGGCATATTCTCCACTCTCACAACGAGACATCATCCTAGAAAATTAATGACTATAGAGCAAGACAAGGTTGCCTAAGCAAGCACATTGTCTGAGTAACACAACCAACCTTCCCGACAAAGCTTCTAGAACTCTTCCAATCACCCATAGAGATTTTGCAACCAAAAAAATCAACGGGACTGTAACTCAAAATGACATACGAAATTATCTTCCTCGGATATTGTGACACTGTTGTAGCTCCTATATGTTCACAATGCAACCATAGTCAACACACCTTTGACATCAATGACAACACTTTATGCTTAACAATAAGTGCATATTCAACCAATTTGTAGATGTTGAACAACTACCCCATCATCAAGCTATGATTTGACTTCCCCCTATTTTTATGTAAACCTTGACATGCATATGTTCAAGGGTAAGATTGATGCCTAGTTATAGATCAGTTAGATTCTTACTTTTTAATAAATGATTTCACCAATGAGGAGATAATCAAGATTGCACTCCTAAAAGTTTCATCATTTGTCAAAAATAGGTGGTAAGCCCATGCACTTTGGGAGGAAGACCAAATAAGAGAAAGGTTTGAACCACCCTAGAATCACTTACTGGAAGCCTTCAAGGATAAGAATTATCTTGAAGATGTTTATGTTGATTGCCAAATGCAATGGTCAAAATTGTCATCGACATGATTAGTTCGTCCAATAATATACTAATGTCTTCCATGAGCTCTATGCAAGGTGTCCCTTGTTTGAGTTAGAGCAACATCAAGTTCTCAAATACCACAATGGTCTATGCATAGCTCCAAGCCAACTTAAAGTTGATCAACATAAAATTGATGGAAAAATCCTAATGCTACGTGGCAACCATTGTGGAGGAGCTCAAGCAATCGATGTACAGAAGAAAACACCTCATTCGAACAAAAGCAAACCTTCCAAGATGAATGGTGCAACAAGTACAAGACTTCTAGTCATTCCAATGTTGAGTTTTTTGTTTGGAAGTATCTTCATACAAAGGCCAAATTAAAGGATGACAATGTCAAACCTTCACATGGAATCATTAATACAAATCTTAATGTCCTAGTCAACAGAACACAAGAAATGAAGATCAAACCTAAGAAAGCTAAAGAAAAGCAATTATTCCATTCACAAGTGTGGGTGAAAGGGCAACCCATGGACTTCATGATTGTGGTGGTATGAAGAGTTTATAATTGTAAAATTGAATTTGCCAAACATGCCTAGTTTGCATCCCTAAAAATTGGGATGGTTCAATGCATGCAACAACCAAGGTATGCAAATTACTCTTCAATGTGACTTTCCATATGGTATTCATCATTTTCAAGAGGAGATAATGTGAAGTGATGCCAATGGAGATCTGCAACATACTCCTTGGACATCCCTACATGCAATTGCAAGTGTGTACACCACGAATCCTTGTAGCATAGTTGTAATAGTGAGTAATAAGAGAGATCAAATTCCTAGAGTGAATTTATGCTTAACATATACTGCAACATCTCCAAATAAGATTGTGCTCTACCACTATGCATACTCAATCTTCCACACGTCACCTCCAACTAAAGAACTAATTGTAGTAGGGAAAATAGATAAAATTTTAGCAAACCATGTTTACAAAGAACTATTCTATGCCTGTATCTAGAGTTATCAAAATAGGTCAACTCCCACAACAACCCAAATGGTTCACCAAGCAACAGCTAGAAATCAAGGATTTGCACTTGCTTCCTAGACTCAATGCAATTGGAAAATGTTGTCTCTAATTTCGAATTCATGAAATCAGAGCAACCCCTACGAATTTTGAGTTAAAATCGTAGTTTACTCTCTAAAACACGCTTTACGAGGCTAAATCTCATAAGGGTAAGGTTGCATGTAGCCTTGGTCATAATTCCCCGCTTTTCTTTTTTCAAGGTTTTGAATAAATTTTTGTTGTTCTTTTGTTCAAATTCGGGACTTGGCTCACCCTTCGCAAGTAAAGTCATTGCAAATTTATGTTTAAAACTTTAAAGGGACACTTGCAAATCAGCTATCAAAACAAGAAATGCAAGAGGTATTATAAGATATCATTTGCAAAACTTGAAACTTATCTTTAATAACTCGAAAATGCACTTTATGTCTTTTTGTTAAGTCATACAAACTTGTGGATCAGCCCTTATAGCCTGAAATACAAGTTGCCTTCATTTTAAAACTTACAAATAAAAACTTGTAACTTTTAATGTGAACCCCGAAATGCCCCTTACATCTTTTTGACTTGTAAGTCTTCTTTTTAAAGCCCAAATTGCAAGTTTTTAACTTTTTAAAATTTGTATTTTGTCACATGAAACCTGATATGTGTTTTAGTTGTATTTTGCGGACTGCATTTTATGGAATACAAGTTCGAGGGCTCTTGTGAGACTTGCATCAAGGGTTAAGAAACCCGAAATGCACTTTAGCATATTTTTCTAGGTCATAAAACTTGTTACTCAGCTTTTTTGCCTGAGTTGCAAATTTTTGATATTCTAAAACTTGTATTTTATTTTCTGAAACCCAATATTTGTATTGACTGCATTTAAGGGCTTCATTAGAAGCGATATAAGTTTGATATGCTTTTCTTTCATGCATCATGAGGTCTAAAATCCAAACCAAGAGTTTTAGTCATTTTTCATCATAAAAACTTGCCATCTGTTCGATGAAACCCGAAAATAATGGTGGACGTGTTTGCAAGGGCTTGTGTTTGTTTCAGAATCGACCTAACTCTTTGATACCTTTTATAGGGCTTGCATTAGCATTTGAAAGACATTGTTGTGCGTTTTTGGGCCTTTTACAGCTGCAATGTCATTTCTTCCTCACGTCTTTTCAAGTATGCGCTTTTGTAGTTCATTTTACCATGTTGTCAAGGGTTTGATAGTTTATCTTTCTTGTTTTTCGTCAACTTAAGGGATTCTTCATGTCATTTCTTTATTTATTAAACTCTTAAGTTTGTTTTTGTTTTAGTTTGTGTGTGTGCATAAAGAATTTGTCTTTTCTTCACAAGAGTTTTCTTGGCATGAATGCCTTGATAAGATTGTCCATAGTGTTGACACTCGGCCAACAGTTGCAATAAAAGACCAAGAAAAATTTTATGAGCATGATCGAGAAGCCATCATGCTGATCAAGTTATCAGTTACAAACGAACTGCTTCTTGAGATCCAAATAGGCAAATCCTCTTGGACCATTTGGAAGCACCTATGAGATCCACACAAGATGTTAGATAAAGGCAGGTCCTATTTAAAAATAACGCTTTTCTCAATCATAATGGATAAAAAGATGTCTATGCAAGAACATTTCACAAAGATCAAAGACATTCGCGATCAATTGCAAGCCATAGATCACACAATGGAACAAGATATGGTGGTCATAAGGCTAAAAGCTTACTACAAGTGTATGAACATTTCATTGAGACACTCACCATCACATTTATTAGCGTTGATCTGAGGTTCGCATATTTGAGCAACAAGCTTTTGTTGCAGAATAGATGGAAGAAGCAATTTGGTAGAAATGATACTACACCAATTGTGGAACAAGCCTTTGCAGCAGAGGACAAGGGCAAACGCAAGTGGTCTTGTTGTCGTTAATTTCGTTTTAATGAAATTAACATCAAATCTACAAAAATTGACCATGTCTTTTATTAAATTCAATATGGTTTTGAGATGTCATTATTTTTCGTAAACAAACAATTTTATTTATTTATTTAAAAGTTTTAGTCGTTTAGAGTTTTATTTTTTATTTTTGTCTTATTTTATTTTTGTTTAGCTTTTGATAATATATCGTCAATATATTATTCCATAGTTTTTCTTTAAGTCAGTCTATACTCTATATTAATCGCATTCTATATTTTATTATATATAATGCAAATAATATAAAACCTCGTATAATCTCTTTTGGTCGGACCGTTTAGTCTTACATTTATATGTAATATACAATTCATTAAAATGATCACTTGGCTTATGGTTATCGGGTATTTTAGGTGGAGTCTCATTTACAAATGCAGGTAGAAGAATTCATTCCCATGAAATACCAAGTTGTGTAGAGAATGCCAAGCACGAGAACATTGAGTTCTTCTGAATACCGAGCTTCAATGCCTAGTTTGGAGGAAATCAACGCCGAGTTTTTATGGTTTATAAACAACTTTGCTTTGGTCTTCTCCATCTCAAGTGCTTTCAGTCATGTGTTTCATTTGGAGTTCTTCCTGCAAGTTTTTCGTTCCCTCAAACCAAGTATGTGACTTGACAATCTGGTTGTTTTTTGCATATTCTAGGTAATGTTTGCAAAGATTAGTGGGGTATGCAAAGATTCATGGTTGTTTTTGGTGAAAACATGGTTTTTCTTGTGCTTTTTGTTGTTTTTAGGAAAATATGGTCATTTTTGCTCAAAAACGTGATTATATCTGCATAAATACTTATGTTTTTGCAATTTTTCACCATTTTTCTCACCATTTAGGGTTTTGTTTCTTTTTGCCCAAAAACGGGACTTATATTCATTTTTGTGCTTTTGAAGCTATATTCAGGATTTTTTTCTTTTTGATTATACTCTGCAGTTTATCAAAAGAATTTCAAAAAGTTTAAAATGATTTGTATGTGAAGATTTCCATATTTGCAATATAGTCATGTTCATGGCAAAAGAGATCCAAATTTGGCTGAAAACACAAACAAATTTCTTCCAGCTTGCATTCAACACTTATGATGATGGAAAATATTCCCAATATATATACTTCCATTTTCAAAATGATGCTAAAAATCAGAGCTTCCCATCCATTTGCAGCCATAGCTTGACATTTTACATGCATACCTATACCTTGAGAAATCAGATTTTTGATATCCACCATGAACCATGTATTATAATGATGTATCCAAATCGAGATTTCCAATCCCAATTGCAAGTACTATTGCATGTAGCCTTTCACAAAATTCAAAATATAATACCCTCAGAAAGTTCCATTTTCTGCCCCCAAACTTTGAATTTTGGAATTTTCCATACCATTTGCATAGTCGACTATATGTCCCTTTCCGTGTAATTAAATATGCAATCCACCCAAAAATCCCCAACAGAAGTTTGTTTCAGATTTACCATTTACCCAAAGTCAGGATTTTTGAGACCTATTACATGTACTGCTACATGTAATCAAAAGTGTAACTACTCCCAAAACCTCCACTCATTCAATTTCCAACGTGGAGATTTTAACACCAACTACATGTTCAGTTACATGTAGTCAAACATGCAATCACTTCCAAAACCTCCACTCATACCATTTCCAAAGTGGAGGTTTTTACACCAACTACATGTTTTGTTACATGCAGTCGAATGCGCAGACGCATCTAAAACCTCCTACAATACCCAAGTTTAACCTTTTTGAGAAAGCAACTCCAAGTGCAGTCGGAACTTTTTGACCTGATTGCACGTTGAACTAAATATGAAACTACATGAAACTTAAAGTGCAGTTGGGTCCAAAAACCCCGATTTCACTTAAAGTCTTTTGTTTTTACCATGTAGTAGGAACTTTTTGGTCTAGCTACATTAATTATTACAAGTGCAACTACACTTGCACCTTAACCTGCAGTGTACCTCAAAATCCCCGAATTGCGTCCATGGCCCACAAAAAACAACTTTTTCACTTCAGCCTTGTTTGAAGTAAAGTTTGCAGACATGATCTACCAACTTTTCAAAATCAAAGTATGAGCTTCACGAAGAATGTTATGGAACTAACGTCAACATATTCTAACGTTAAGTTGTTTTGGTCTTTCCATCTCAATACTATAGGTGCTCATCCAAAGTCGAAAGGCTAACCATCATGCCTGAAGGAAAGATGATATTCAAATTTCATCAATTTTAGAATGCTTTCAAGATTTATTCCAATCAGGTGATAGCGGACCAATAAGAGGGATCGTGAACTTTTTCCAGTCATGGGTAAAAACAAAAATCAGTGATGCCACCAAAGGCAAAGGTCAAAGTGTTATTTTCCGCAGATGTTTCCACCCAAGTACAGAATTGAAGATTTCCAACACTCGGCCATCTGGTGACAGAATGACCTCTATGATAGAGGTTGATGTAATATGAGTTGCGTCTTGTCAAACGCCTAGTTTATTTTTCATCATGCATTTTGTAATGTAGTTTAGATAGGTTACATGTAAAGCATAAAATTGCAATTGCATATGTAATGTCTCATGTAAAGCAAACAATTTCAATTACACATCTCCCATGTAATCACATTACATAGGCATGTAATCACATTACATAGACCTGTAATGTTGACTAAGTCAACAATAAGTAGTTAGTTTTACACCTTTTTCTCTCAGTCTCTCTTCTATAAATAAAAGAGAGCACAATACAAATAATCATCTTTTGGCAATGCAAGAAAACTTTCTCAGTTTGTATATGCACTCTAAGACTTTGAGCTTAGATGTAAATTAAATTGCTTTCAATAGAAGAGGCAACTTGCTTTGAAACTGTGTTGATTCTAGGTGTTATGTGACGACATTTTCTGGATATTGATTATGAGTTTTGTGTTTTTGTTCAAGAGGGTTTTGAACCTAATCTTGTCAACTTTGAGCTGCATATTGTGTTCGAAGTTATAATTTGGTTTCAGATTTGGTCTTACAGACTTTGAGTTGCTTATCAAGTCTAAGATTACCATAGAATGCTCAAGCAAGGAAATAGCTTGCAGACTTTGTGTTGCTTCATTCTGCATTTGTGCATGCAACATGAAATACGTGTTGAAGAAATTGAGCTGCACATGTGTTTCATTCTTGTTCTCACAATCTCATAAGGGGTCACGGAAAGGCTTTGAGCTTTCGAGAACTCTTAAGTTATTAAAAGTTGTTGGTATGCTGAAGGTTATTCTTAGGTCTAATCTTTTGTTTATCAGGATTATTGCTCCAACGAATACTTTGTAGGTGAAATACACCATTGATTAAAGATTGTATTGTAATGGTAACATCTATTCTGAAATAAGAGAATAGGATGAATGTCCTGCCCTAATTTAGCTTATTAGTGTAAATAGAAGTAGTTATGTATTTTGTTGATTCAAGTAGCAATAAGAAGGGGGAACCGACCCTTATAATAAGGAGAGACTATGTCTCACACGTTGTGGCTGGAACCACTGGTTTGCAATTGATCCTTAAAATTGTCGGTTGCAAATATCCACCCAACAGTTTTTGGCAACTCTGATGGGGATACGAACACATTCGGAAGCCTCGCGCTTTCGTTTGAAGTCTAGTGTTTTGCTCTTGCTTTAAAGTTTGTTTTCAGGTTGTTATCAGTTCTTCACACTAGATGGTTTACGGTGTTGATGTTGTATAGCGTCAGGAGTTATCTTTCTCCTAAAAGCGAATCACTTGTCCAATAAATGCGAAGGGTCTTACATTTGGAAATTGAAAAGACTTGCATGGAGATGTGAAGAGACATTCATTTGAAATGAAGAGACTTGTGCTTGGAATGTAAAGAGTCTTCAGTTTCGAAGATGAAGAGTCAAGTCTTCTATATATTTCTTTGTCTTGTGCATTGGTTGGGTGTTAGACACGCATTATATTTTTGGTTCTGTGTGTAGTAGATGGATTGTTGGTTCAGTTTGAAGCATTGTACACAAATCTCTATTATTTTATCAATAAAGCATCATTTCTTATGTAGCTGAGGTTTTTCTCCTCAAGTTGGAGGGTTTTCCCGGGGTAAATCTTTGTGTCTATTTGTTCTTGTGTTTTGTTTAAGATATTTGCTCTAAGGTTTTGCTATTCTAGGTCAAAACTTTAATATGGTATCAGAGGAGGTCTAAGGATACGATCTGAACCAAAATAGAACAATTGGATTCTAGAAAAATCGCATTGTCTAATGGGAGTCGAATATGTTGTTCATAATGACAGATTCATATGAGAACGTCTAGTTGAAGAGCCTTGGAGGTTAGAATCTCTGATGAAGCTTCTTACCTGGACAAGGAGGATGTTGTCATGTTCGTCTATGCTTACATGTTTGGCATGCATGTCTATGAGGATAGCAGATGTACTAGTGTTTAAATTTTTCACTTTCTATAACTCTGTGATTTCGAAAGATCTATTGGTGGATTGTGAGGAAATTTAGGCAATAAAGAGATAAGTATTTGAATATTTATCATGAATTTTATGTAGTTAGTTCATGTTATAATATTGAGAATAGTGAATCATGTATGCTTTTAGCATTGATCTGTATATTTTCTCTTTACGAATAATTTGATTCTATGAACTATTGTTAATCTCTCTAAAAATGCTTCCAGGACGGATCGAGAAGCAACGGGATGATGAGAGATTACATGCAAAGTATGCAGGCTATAGAAATGAACATGGGAACGCTGCTTGCAACCATGGGACTGAAATTGGTGGCACATAACTTCATTAAAGAGAAAGAACCTATTCAGATTGTCATTGCAATTAGTTTCTTCGAAGAGGAAGAAATGACATTCAGAGGGAGACTATTCAGCTGCGAAAATCAGATTCCGAGGGAGCTTGAGTGGCAGATGTAGAATGCCAAGTCCTTTGCAAAGGATTAGCAAGCTTGTGTAGCAGTGTGACTGCAAAAGCTCATTGGTGGACAAACATTGGAGCCAATTTTCTGGCATTGTGATAATCAAAGCCATGAGAATGTTGCCCTTGTTGAGAGGGAGTCTCAGCATTCAAATGATATTTTATGGGTTTTAATGAGTTCTTCTCTGAGAGGGAGAAGTTTGAGGTGCGATCCCTTATTCTTGAGTTCTCCATGAGGGAGAAGTTCACGGTGCAATCCCTTGTTAACGCATTCTTCTTTGCAAAAGAAGTTTGAGGTGAAAGCCCTTGTTCCACCCTCTAGGGGTAGCTATGGTGGATGTCATGTGAGAGAATCCATGACTTAGCTCTTGTGTTATTCACCCTCTGGGAGCAGCCATGATGAACGTCATGTGTAGATGACAATATCACATTGAGAGAATCTGTGATAAAGTCTTTTTGGGTTTTCTAACAATGGGTGTAGTCATTGTGAGGGTCATGTTGAGAGAATCCATGACATGAGAATTTGGAAAGATACCTCCCTAGCTAAGAGGGAATGTTGATGTTATATAGCATCGGGAGATATCTTTCTCCGTAAGGCGAATCACTTATCCAAGTGTTAAGTTTTAGGATAGCTGCAAATGTAATAGCACTTCCTATGTTGTATGTGTTTTCCAAATGCAACAATCTCTCTTTCATTTATATTGGGAATGAGGATAGGAGAGACATGTCCCTTCATGAGACATGTCTATTCATTATTATTTAT
>MU225509.1:1590905-1616696 GCA_018584345.1 Thuja plicata | reverse complement strand
GATAGAGCCTGCGAAGGGTTACTACAGTGGTATCAGAACTTGCCTGCAAAGTGTTTGACAAATTGTCAAACATCCAGAATTAAACCACAGTTCAGTGTTTGTCAAAGTTAGAGCCACAAGGGGTTCTCACAGTATTCCAGGTTCATTATCTATTCTGAAACAAATTAAAGTGTTGTTCATGTTTGATAAAATTTGCATTGTAACTACTTGCATAGCAATTTAAAAAAAGTATAAGCTTGGTGTGTAAGGTTGGAATAACATTTGCAATTTCCTTGTATTCTAGCTGTTTAAATTCAATGATAATTCCAAACGTATATCTTGAGAAAAGCCAAACAAACTGAATTAATTGCAAAAGACTCAAAATTCTCAAAACATTCAGAATTCAGAGCCGAAATTGGGATTATAACCCGTTGGGGTTTTTAAAGTGGTATCAGAGCTTGCAAGCAAAGTGTTTGACAAATTGTCAAACATCTAAAATTGTAACATTCCAATTTTTTTTAGAGTTAGAACCTGTAGGGGTTTTTACAGTAGTATCAGAGCTTGCCTGCAAAGTGTTTGACCAAATGTCAAACATCCTAAATTGTAACATTTCAGTGTTTTTTCAGAGTTATAACCACAGGGGGTTCTTACAATGGTATCAGAGTGGTTTCCTGCCATCCTGTTGGGGTGGAGTTCATTGAGCTCACGTGTTTGTCTTGAGTGGTCAGCACTCTTGCAGTTGTTACAGTCATGGACAGATACAAGAAATCAAGAAAACAGGAAAACCAGTTGGACAACATGTCTAATCTCAGAAAGCAAACAAATGTCATGATATAAGATATGGAGAAACTGAGGCAAACTCAGGAAAGGCTAAATGCGAAACTTTCAGATCTAGCAATTGTTGATAAGGCAACAAAATATTTGGCTTCCCTTTTCAATAAGTCTTCTTCACTAAAAAGACAAGAGGAGAGACGTGAGATCTTTACAAGTGACGCATCCAAAAATATCCATGATGAATTTTCAGCAACTACAGATCATTGTGGAGATGATCTTGTACTTAGTGGGTCAGCCACTAGTCCTATTTGCACACATGATGTTGGAGACTCTCTAAAGGGACATGTGGATGTGACTAACTTATTGGCAGGTAGTGGTACTAAGTCTCAGCATCCTGAGCATACTAGAGTTAGTGACACGGAACAGGCTAATGACATGTTCACTACCCTTGATAGCAGCTCTTCATCAGTTGTTAGTAGTATTAGCGTTACAGGGTTTGATTTTCAGGACTGCAGTCCTTTATGTGAGCCTGTCGATGATGTCGTGGTTAGTGTGAGTGCGGAGAATGTTGTGGATGTCACTATGAATTCTGATTCCTTAGATGATGGTGTTCTCTTTGAGGACTGCGAGGAGGATATGAGCTCTGACAGCTCTGATTTTCATGGCAGCAGTCGTAGTATTGGGTCAGTGCAAGAGACAGTAGTCTTCTCCTATATAGAGGATGTGAGCATCAAGTTACCCAATGATGACACTCATGATTGGAGTGTTACGGAGGAATCATGTGATGTAGATTTATGCCACAGTGTTGTTGATTCACATGATCGCATTGAGTCATGTATGCAGCTAGAGATAACAGACGGGTCTCTATTAGAAGATGTTAATACTAGCGTTGTGGATACCTCTGATGGTTGGTATGAGGATGATGTGTGTGGCAGTGAGTTGAGTTTCTCATTCCGAACATTGAGTGTTGACTCAAAGTTGTCATTTGATGGTGATGGGTCCTAAGATCCTCTTTTACAAGGACTCACAGATGAGGATGAGGAAGCAAAGGTGTGTCGGGAGTTTGATACAACAGTGGCTTCTACTTCTTCAGGGGAGGTATTTGTACCCAGTGGCAATACCCCGTTGGCGGACATGTGCGAGGTTGTTAGCGCACATGAGGAGAGTGCTCATGAGGTGAGTTTGGTGGATATAGTTTCCTACCACAGTGCAATTAGTGAGACAGAGTGTACAAGGGACCTAGGGCATGCAAAGACATTTTGTGTCCGGACAGCTAACGGTGAGGGATAGAGATATTTCTTCATCTCTTGAGCATTATGATGTTGTCTGGCAGTTGCTGATCGTTTACGGTTGGGGTGCTCCTATGACAAATGAGCATGGTGGTAGCTACCTTTCCCTAGCAGAGATTCATTTTCTTAAAGAGGCTATCAGAATTTTGACGCAGAATTATGTACAGTTGTTAGCTGACAGGGAGCACCTCCTTGAGTGCGGGAGTACCTGATATGAGGCATTGTTAGGGAAAGAGGAGGTAGTTGAGCTCACCCATGAGCTTCAACCAACTTCTGGGGTGTTATAGAGCACCCAGTTGGCTCTTCAGGAGTCACAGATGAAGTTGGGTAAGGTGATTGTGGAGTTGGAGCGAGTTCAGTCTCGTCAGCCACAGATCCAGTTTAGCTACATAGAGTGGTGGTTGGTGGTGAGTCGGCTTCCACGGATGGCAGTGATGGATGTGTTGGGGACACGGTTACATCCATCCTTGGTACAGGTGTAGTAGATACAGAGGAGATGAGTGCATCAGTGGAGGATAGCAGAGAGAGTCTTCTGGTACCAGGTCCTCCAGTTGCTAGCATGATGACGAATGATAAGAAGCAGGTTGTTAAGAGGCATGAGGTAGCAGTAGTGGATACGTCAGAGTTGTGTGCCAGTTCCTGACACTACTCCCTTTGATTCACAGGACATGGACAGGGTATCATCTGATTTGGACACTAGTTCTCATGGTGATTTGTTTCCTTCCGTCAGAAGAAAATCTTTTACTTTGTCTCATACAGCTGATAGTGATAGGCAATTGGTAGTCCCACGGGTTCGAGGGATCAGCTGTGGATTGCGGGGGACCAGGTTGATGCTTCTTCATATAATTTCTACTTCACAGTCATTTATGGAGTACTTGCTTAAGAGTCTCGTTTTGCAAGAAGGACCTTTCGGGGTTTCTAATGATACTATCATCTGAGGTTCTCGTAGGATTCAGCTTTTAGTGGGAAATATTGTAGATACTTTGACTACAATGCTTCCTCACAAGGATTTTGTGGTTGGGTTTGCTGAGAGGGTTACCTAGGATCATGCCCAACCAGTTATTCAGAATCAGAGATTGGAGCCATCTCTTGATTCTCGGATTGATATTGATGACCCGCTGACTGAGATTGGAGAATTTTATCGTAATTACACAGTGAGGAGCACTCATCATTTCTCTTTTGACCCACAGGTTGAGGATTTGGTTGTACGTCGGTGTGGGTTGGCTCCAGGTTTATACCATCCTTTATGGGATGGGTTTTATCCATCTGCAGTTGATGGGGTTAGTTACTGCAAGTTAGCAAGAGGCTACTTGCAGGGTCAGCATAACCATGATGATTTTGCAGAGGACGGATATCTGGGTTATGGGAGTAATTGTCCCTGTTGCACAAATGGGCTTCATACACAGAGCAGATTGCTAGGTTGTGCAAAGCGATCTGGTCTGTTAGATAGTGTTGGATATCCACTCTTCCTTGTTATGAATGGATGTGAGTTTCATCTCACTGGGATATAGGCGGTGATAGGTTTAGCACTGTTGATTGTGTGGATCCCTCTTTTTGGCATGGTGACAGTATGTTTTGGTTAGCTCAGTGGATGGTGTTTTCATCAAAGGATTTTGCAGGTGATTGCAGGGCCATTACACAATTCTACCCTTGGGATCCGGGTGGACTTATGTGTTTTTGTTTCTAAAATTGTTTGGGGACAAGCAATTTCAGGGAGGGTTGACTATAATGTCCCTGTTTTCATGAGCATTGGAATCTGAGGGACTAGCCTGTTGTTGTGACCCTCGTAGGCTAATCAGGATGATAGAGGGGGACGTTTGGCAGTCATAGGTCAGTTTCCACTCTGGAGGTCTGTGATGCCAGGATTGCTCTTCGTTTGAGTTAGATTGACACGCTTCCTATTCATAGCAAGTGTTTATTTTGGGATAGTCATGGTTCTTGCTTTTAGCAAGGCGCCTGAGCGATGGTATCAGTGGGAGTTGTGGAAACATTTGTAGAGCTTTCATTTTCAGGGACTTACTATTTATAGTAAATCCATTATTGTCAGTACTATTTGTGGCAGGGCATTTTGGCATTAGGCTCAAGCAGTGAATATCTGCATTGCGAGTTATTCATCCGAAAGAATTAATAAGCTATTTGTTAATCAATGATTATTAATTAAGTGATAATTAATAATTAAATGAGCTTATTATTAAAGGCCAAGTTATTAAATGTTTATTTTAATAAAGTTACACTTTGGCGCCAACTTAAGGAGGAATTTTAATTGAATATTATTATTATTCAAAAGTTAAAACTTTACATTCCAATACTCATTTGAGTTATGTGAGTAGTATGGAGGAAGCTACAGGTTCGATGGAAAGAATATAAAGCTCTCATGAGAAAAAATCGAACCATTATTCTTGATGCATTAATTTTATGAAATTGGAGAATTGGTGGATTTGCTCTTGAACCTAGGGTTTGAGATTTCTTTTGTCTTGGGAATTGTTAATTCTCAGAGCAATCCAGGCACTTTGAATTGGACAACCTGGTCCAGTGAATTGTGTGGGTGATGGTCTTATTCAGAGATCATAGTGTGCTTAATATGCAATCGAATTGTCAGAAGAGAGTCAACGTTTAATTTCCAGAGGTTTCAGTGTTGTTTCGGAAACAATTTACAAGTGATCGTAGCTTATTGGGGGGCAGCGTATGGAATTACAGACTGCCGCAGCTTTAACAGAGAAGTCATATAATAGCATTAGTGGCAGCAATAGCATTAATTGGGTCTGTGTGTGAAAGGGTGGGCACGATGGTCCTAAGGGCCAGCGATATCTATTCCAAGCCTTAGCGTCAAGGGAGTCGTTAATTATATATTGCAGCAATAAACACGTAGATGCATTGGTAGAACAACCTTGTGTGCTAGCATAGATGTTTCCAAGCTTGACGTCAAGGGTGTCTGCATTTCATACAGCTGCGATTTATTTCAGTATTGTATTCAAGGGTGTCTGCATTTCATACAGCTGTGATTTATCTATTCCGAAACAAATTAAAGTGTTGTTCATGTTTGATAAAATTTGCATTGTAATTACTTGCATAGCAATTAAAAAATGAATAAGCTTGGTGTGTAAGGTTGGAATTACATTTGCATTTTCCTTGTATTCTAGCTGTTTAATTTCAGTGATAATTCCAAACGTATATCTTGGGAAAAGCCAAACAAACTGAATTAATTGCGAAAGACGCAAAATTCTCAAAACATTCAGAATTCAGAGCCGGAATTGGGATTATAACCCGTTAGGGTTTTTACAGTGTTATCAGAGCTTGCAAGCAAAGTGTTTGACAAATTGTCAAACATCTAAAATTGTAACATTCCAATGTTTTTCAGAGTTAGAACCTGCAGGGGTTTTGACATGTTTTGAGAATGGATCTCAACATTCTCTATGTGAGTCAAATTATACGTCATTGCCTCAATTTGGGTGTCATATTTAGCAAACACAAATGCTATACTGTTGAAAAGGAATCCAAGCAAATTATCTCTGATCATATTGACGATCATGTTTTGTATTGACTTTTTGAAATTGGAGAGGTTTAAGAGAGTGTATTTGCGACCAACGGTGCATTAGATATTAGTATACTATGGCATTACTGATATGGGCATCTCAACTTGACCTACCTCTCTCACTTGAAACAAGAGAATTTGGTAGACTTTACCTAAAATACAACACCAAATACAGGGTGTTTGCAGAGCTTGACAAGCAAGGCAGCAATATTGAGCTCTTCATTTAGATAGATAGGCTTCAAAAGCGTCAAGAGTCCAACAACTGACTCATACAAATGTTTGTAGACCAATAAATACAACATCAGTCACTAGTGCAAAGAACTTTCTTTGACTAATGAATACGACATCAATAACTAGTACCAAGTACTTTCTTTTTCTTGTTGATAATTTCAGTAGAAAAATGTGGGTATTTTTCTTTAAGTCAAAATTAGATGTGTTTAAATAATTTCAAAAGTTCAATATATTAGTAGACAAACAATCAGGATGTGACATTATAATTCTTAGATCTAATAATGGAGGTGAATTTTGTTCAAACAAAATCAATAACTTTTGTGCTAAACACTATATCAAATAGCAATTCTATATACTTCACAACAGAATCGATTAGTTAAGAGAAGGAATTATACTATTACAAAGATGGTCAGGTGCATGTTGGAGAAGAGAAGTGTTCCCACAAAGTTCAGGAATAAGGGAGTTTACAGTACACTTTAGCTTCTCAACAAGCCTTCAACACAGGCAGTGAAGGAGAAGACCCTAGAAGAAACTTGGCCTGGGAGGATACAAAGAGTGGATCATCTTAAGGTTTTCAATTCTATTGCATATGTTTGGGTTTTAGATCCAAAAAGAACCAAGTTGGACTCAGAGAGTTAGAAGTTGATGCTTGCAAGGTACAATGGAAATCATAAAGCCAACAAGTTGATTTACGTTAACATTGAACACTTGACATTTACAAAGGATGTTGTGATCAATGAAGAAATTGCTATCAAGATTATTAAAGATCAGCCTCCAAAGGCTAAGGATCCAGGTGTTCAGCTTCCATTGGCTACACCTCAAGAATGGTATGATTTTGAACATGTGGAGTCTCCTAGGAAGGTACCAATTCCAAAAGGCTTTATTGAGGATAACCTAGATCAGCATCCAAATGACAGAAACAAGCAGCCAAAGTCATGATTACAACACTGATTTAACTGGAGATGTATCTAAAAAGAGATCCAAGCAGTGGGAAAGCACCATTGCTTATGTTTGAGATGATAAAATGATAAAGGGTAAATCATCCAAAGGTAAGAGCAAGAACACAATTAACTTTGCCCTTATGTCCAATTTTCAAGGAATTTATGGGCCCCAGGATTTTGCAGAGATAAAAAGTAAACCTAAATGGGAAAAGGCCATTGAAACTCAAGATCAGAGTCTTATGAAAAATAAGACTTGGGCTCTTTAAGATCTTCCACCAAGGAAGAAACTAGTTGGCTGCAAATGGGTGTACAAAGTCAAGTACAAAGCTGATGGTACACTTGACAAGTACAAAGCATCGTTGACCACAAAGTGTTCTCAAAGAGATCGTATGGACGTGAGGAGACCTTTCCTCCTATAGCAAAGATGAGCACCATTCGTATAGTTTTGTCTATGGCAGCACAATTTGGTTAGAAAGTCCAAATGAATGTAAAAAAAGCCATCCTCAATCAAGATTTGTAGGAAGTATACATGACTTAGCATAAAGGTTTTCAAGTCACGAGAAAGGACCATTAGGTATACAGATTGATAAAATCTCTATATGACCTAAAGTAGGCAGCCAAGGCATGGTATATTAAGATTGATAGGTATTTGGTTCAACAAGGATTCCAGAGAAGTGCTTAAGATCCAAATTCGTATGTCAAAAGTGTAGCTAAAGAGATAACTCTGCTGATCATTTATGTGGATGATATCATCATTATAAGTAGTTTGCAAATGATAAAACAAATCATTGATAATTTGTGTGAAGCTTTTGATATGATTGAGTTAGGTCTCCTACATTATTACTTCGATGTAAAAGTTTGGCAAATAGGTTGTGGCATTTTTATTTCTCAAACTAAATATGCCAAGAGTTTGTTCAACAAGTTCAGAATGACAGATTACAAAATTTTGTCTACACCTATGGAGAAAGGCCTAAAGCTTTTGTAAGAATTTGCATCTAGCTCTGATACCATGTAAAAATTGCTCTGATGCAATGTAAGAATTTGTCTAAGGCAATATGCCCAATCTAGAAGCCCAATGAATAGCACAAGAGAGTTAAGATGGACAAAAATAAACGGTATTCTCATCAATATGCAAATAGGATATGATCAACTGGATCACATACTAATACTTGGGATGAGTACAATGTAGATGTGTTTGCTTATATCGGCAAGGCAATAAGAGACAATGATAAGGATTTGATAAGATATCACCCATACAAGGTGGAATCACATGTCCACCAAAGGCGGATCATCCTCTATTATGCAATGAAGTATGTGCAACATGTGGAGGATGATAATGTGATAAGAGGGCTAAAGGTGGATCTCACACATAAAGTGGAATGTGATAACAACTATCACCACCTAAAATGGAGTTTCTCCTACACCATGTGCAAACTTCTAAGTGTCTCATGCACAAACTACTATGTATGCATTATCCTAAGTAAGCTTAAGTAAAGTATAATTAAAAATATTTAATTCCACCAACAGCTTTCATCCAAAATAGACTCAAAGGTAATTAATGAGTCAGCATTCAAGGAATTAGTGGGTAGCCTTATCTATCATACAGCCACTAGACCTGATTTGAGCCATGATGTGAGTTACATTTCTCGGTTCATGACAGCACCAAAGGTAGAACTTTGGGTTGCAGCAAAGCGAGTCTTGAGATAGCTGAAAGGGGCACTTAACTTTGGCATTCTATATAGAAAGAGCAAAGATCCTAGCCTAGTTGAGTTCAAGATTCAGATTGGGTAGGTATCCGTGATGACAAAAAAGACACTTTTGAATATGTTAAAGTCTTGGTAGGGGTCCTATCACATGACCCAACAAGAAGCAGCAAGTACTAGCTTTTTCCTCAATAGAAGCAGAGTATCAAGGAACAACCAAAGCAGCATGTGAGACAGTATGGCCATGAAGGATGCTAAAGTTAAAGCAGAGTATGGCCTTCACTTTTATTTTGTGGCAATCAAGGGGTGCTAAAGATTACCAAGGAGTGCACCAAACATGTGGAGCTTCATTGTTATTTCATCAAACAACCTATAGAAGATGGATTTGTGATGTTGCAGTAATGTCCAACAAAGGACCAAACTGCAGACATTCTTACCAAGTCCTTGAATCTTGACAAACTTGTAAAATTCTAGGATAAACTCGGCGTAGTCAATAGATTAACCATTAAGGGAGGGTATTAAAGAATATAGTAATACGTAATTTATAAATGGTCACTTAAATCTTTAGGATAGACTTAAGGAATATTCTTTTATTGTTTTAGTTAAGTTCTTATCCTTTTCTTTATCATTTGTCAAACTTATCCTTTGTCGATAGATCTTCTGTAACTCTTATTTAAAGATACTTTTGTTCCTTTAATATCAAATATCTTGGTAATCATTGTCTTCTAATTTTTGTAACGCATAAGCCCGTGATTCTACGTATAATTGCATATTTTCCTTGAAAAAAATTATTCTCTTCACGTATGTGCCTAGGCTATTCAACATTTTTTGAAACTCAAAAATGCCTATCTATTGATGTACTTACGCCCTTGAAGAGGGCTTTCAAAAATATTGTAAGGATGCAGTCCCATGGAGCCCATTTCAAGAACAATTTTCATGTAGTACGGGATCCGATGAAACAAAATAAAAATCTACAAGATAAATTAGAATACAGTCCAAGAAAATAGGAGCCCCTGCTTTTTCGATTTTAGATTTTCAAGGTGTGCCTAGAAATTTCCCCACTATCTTGAGAGGCTTTGCTGCCACATCATTCATCTACAATTTTTCGATTCCCACCAATAAATTTAGGGATAATTTTCAGTGGGAAATTATTTCAGTTTCCCTTTTTTTCACATTTACTACTAAAAAAAATTCACAAGACCTTTATCTTCCTACAATTTTGAAGCTTTAAGTTTTAGGCTTGCCCACTGCTACAAAACCCATAGGACCACCTTATTTAGGGAAGCTCCTAAAAAATATCAAAATCTGCTAAAATATTTTAGGAAGCCCCCCTCCATGGGACTACTACCAAACAGACTATTGCCAGGCTCTAGGGCAGCAATCATTAACAGCAAGGCGCATTTTTCAAATTTAAAGATCAGTTTAAGACCAAGGGGAAACACCAGTCCAGAATTTGACAAATAAAGCTTTTTCTTTTCTTTTAGATCTTTGAAAAATAAAGTTGATCTTCCTTGTGATGTCTTCTATTGCAACCATTGCATGTTTTGCTCTCAAATTTTGTGTTCCAAGCAGAAAAGTTTTGACACTGCAACTTTGCTGGAAATGGTAAAAAAAATTATGAGCGCTGAAACAACTCTTCAAGTGAAAATTTTATTATTTGTTGTAGCTGAACTTGCATCCTGGACTAATGAAACAACAAATGTTTGGAAATTTGTCTTTGAGAACAATCCAACAAAGTAGCTGACACGCCAACAATTGTGCAATATATTTATCTTGGCATTTGACCAGATGCGAAAATTATAGACCCTCCAACTGTAACATATTAATGACAGTATTACCATTCTACTTCTCCGGAATGCACCCAACGTGCATAGAACTGCTCTTATCTCAAAATATTCACATTTATGAATCCACTCCAAGAAAAATATAGAAACTTAATAAATGATGGAATAGAAAAATCAAAAGAAACATGAACAATTGGAGAGCAAGAGTCAGCAGATCAAGAAACGTAGCTCTTTATGACTAACACCTATGGAAGAATCTTATTCAATAACAAAACTGGGAATTATTAGTCTAAACTTACATTACAGAACCATTCAGATACATTATAAAAGTATACTGAGAAAAAAATATCATTGAAATTATACAAGGATATAACCCAGATAAGAAAAAAAAAAATTTTTAAAAAGTAAATCTAAGAAAACGTAGAAGGAAACAGTTAACCTTATTACTGGAAACATCTGCAGGATTGGCACATATACATCAGCATTAAATAACCAAACTACAAAGATTTCATGGAAAATCCACAACAAAAATGAAGGTGTTAGTGTTAAACATCTTACTTCTCCAAAAAGAGAGAATTTTTCCTGAATCACAGTTTGGAACTTATCCTCAGCTTCTTCCTCAGTCATCTCTGTAAAAGGAAAAGCACTCGTTATACCTTATCCACATAGTCTACATCTTCATTAAAAAATTAATCAAAAAATAAATAAAACAGCTTCAAAAAAATGTAAAGGCAAAAAAAATTTTAAAATTAGCTGCAATTGTTTTCAAGCAAATATCTCAAAACATGCAGTATATTAATGATTTCATATAGAATATCAATTCAGCAAAACAAAAGTTGATAATTGAAGTTGATTAAGGTTGACAAAATTGCTCACAAAAAGTGCTGCTCCAAGTTTCAGGGATACATGGATAGATTTTGGGAACAGCAATTTTTTTCAAATTTTGGGGGCAATAAGGGGAGAGCTATTGAGATAACATATAAAAATCAGTAATTAATTTTAAATCCAAATAAATTCAATACCTAAGTTTGGCTTAGACAAACACAAGAAGCTTAAATTTTAAAAAACACTTAAAATGACTGGTTTTTGTGCATAAGGGCCCCAAATCCAGGTGCAATCTGTTCAGGATCCCGTTTGGTTTAGCCAAGAAGTCTGCCAGGTGCACCTTTTCATATGTGGGTACATCTTGGATGACCCTAAGCAAACGCAAGAACAATTGGATATTTATTTCCAAAAAGTGAATACTTTCTTATCTTTTTTGGCATTTGACTTTGAACATGATGGATTAAAAAAATCGCTAAGCCTAGGGTGATTTTAAAGCATGTGAAAGACTAAAACAAACCAGTTTTACCTCACTATGAATGCAAAAGAAAAACTAAACTATTTAGTCTTGCTGAATTTTCAATCTTGCTTGTCATTGCACAAATACAGATGAAGATTGATAATGAAGGATCCAAAAAATGGTTGCTTTGCTACTCCTAAGTGCAAGCCACGGCCCAATTGCTGCCAAGGAGATAATACAAGAAGATTTTTGCAAGACACAATTTTTTTTCCTGCAATTTTGTTTTACAAATGATCTCTCTTGTTTTGTTCTCATTATATGATAAATTTGTGGCATATGCTTCAAAAATTTAAATGAGATAGGTTGTGCATGTGTACTAGATAGATACATAGAAAGATAGATAGATGGATAGATGGATTGATCGTTCGATGGATAGATCAATGGATAGATGGATGGATGGATGGATGGACAGATAGATAGATCGATGGATAAATTGGTAAATAGATCGATGGATGGATGGATGGACGGATAGATCAATGGATGGATGGATAGATGGATAGATAGATGGATAGATAGATAGATAGATAGACGGATGGATAGATCAATGGATGGATAGATGAACAGATGAATAGATAGATAGATAAATAGATGGATAGATAGATAGATGTATCGATAGATGGATATATGGATGGATAGATGTATTAGAATATTATAATGTTTCTTTTAATGGTCGTCCTACATAATCTTTAGTTTATTAGGTAGTTTCTATTTTCGTCTTTAGTTCACGATTGTTTCTTTTAGGAATATTGTCTTTGTAAATCTATATAAGAAACTTTCATCTCCTTTGTTTAATACACCTACAACAACATCGATTTACCATAACATGGTATCAGAGCAGGTCAATGGGATTTCATAAAATTTGGCGAGTTTTTTGAGAAAAATTCAAGCCTCTTCTAATCTGGAATTTTTTTCCAGAAATTTGTTTTTTGATTTTTCAAAATAAAAATTGTTGGCGTTATTTTATAAAAATTTTGTGGTTCGTCTTAGAAGATTTTTGCAAAAAATCGCGAGCCTAGTTGAGGGTTTTCATTACGCAATTTCTTGGTTTGAGCAAAAGTCTCTGATTTTCGAGGGTCGCATCTACTTGCATGTTGCTTGCATGTGCTTTTTGTGAGTTGCATGTTCTTGCATGTGTTGTTTTACCATGCGAAGTCTCATGTTTTCCCGCATGAAGGTTTATCTATTGGGTTTTAATAATTTTTTCCTCAAAATTATCTGTTGGGTTTTAATATTTTATCCTATAAAAATATTTTGTTGGGTTTTCATAATATTTTCCCTTGAAAAATTTCTGATGTGTTTAATAATTTTTCCTCAAAAATTATCTATTGGGTTTTACCTTTTTTCCTCAAAAACGAGAAACTTTCTATTGTGTACATTTGTAAAATTCTTTACAATGATCTCTTCGATCATTTGTTAATACATAAAATATTATACCAATTACCTGTGTAATATGGTATCAAAGCTAATACTTTTTTCGAAAAATTTATAATTTCTTAACTGAAATTATTTGTTTAAAAATTTTCAAAATTGTTTTTCTGGGATTTGCAAGAACTCGTTTTGCAACCCGACTAGGGTTTTTCAGCCATTCCTGCACACTTTTCTCATCCATCGCGTGCCATATCCAAATCTCCCACGCACGACCTTTCTTTTGGTCATTTTGTGGGACGTTCATGCTGCTCAACAGTTTTTTTGACCCTCTTCACTTCTGACACAGCTCTCTCGAACACATATGACCTAATTCTTTGGTCGTTTTTCTGTAAAAGACCCCGTTTTTGGCCTACATTTGTCAAAAATGACAATCATTTTTTAGATTCTTAGTACGTTTTTTTCATTTATATGATATAAACGACCCTTTCAAAACAACAAACGTTTTTCATTTATATGATATAAACGACCCTTTCATTAGTCATTTTTTTGCTCCCAAGAAGGTTGTGTCATTTCTTTGCAGTCTCAGACAAATATCCGCCATCTTTATTTCAGATTTTGCTCATCTTCAGTCGGCTAGGGTTTCATTCGAAACTATTTTCTTGACGGCTCCGAAATCTAATTCTAGATTCTTTCTAGGTTTTTTGAGAGCTCTTCGGGGCCTTCATCGGATATTTCTAGGTCAGCCAGAATTTTTTCTTAAAATCCATGCCCGCCATACTTCATTGTTTTTTGAAGTTAGTACCTGCATCTGCCTCTATTTCAGCTTTTGTGCTATTGGCTCTTCACTAGTTTTTTTCGTTTTTCGTGCGTTGGGAAATGTGCAAGATGGCATCATTGACCAACTTATGTAGGAAGGCAGTCAGAGATTCAATGGCAAAAATTATAATACCTGGTAACAGCGCATGCTGACAATCTTCGAATATCGCAGCCTTGATGAGCTTGTTTTGGGCACAGAGACTCGTCCTACCACAATCCAAGCAAACCAAGACAAATTTGATGACTGGAATCGAGAAGTTGTCATGCTTCTCAAGCTCTCTATCATAGATGATCAATTGTCGCAGATTCTTTCTAGCAAGTCAGCATCAAAAATCTGGAAGCATCTTAAGGAGTTGCATGAGACATCCGACAAGAGTAGAGCGTTCTTCCTGAAGAGTCAATTGTTCTCCATTATGATGGATGAACGCATGTCCTTACAGGAGCATCTCACGAAGATTAAGGACATTCGAGATCAGCTCAAAGCTATTGGTCGTAAAATGGAGGAAGAAGATATGGTAGTCATTACCCTGAAGAGTCTACCTAAATCTTATGAGCACTTTATAGACTCAACATTCATTCCACTAAAGTTAATATGAAATTTTTCAAAGTTGTGCACCAAACTTCTGCAACAGGATCGTTGGAAACAACAGTTTGGTAGCAGTGCCACCTCGTCCTCCTTAGAGCAAGCCTTTGCAACCAAATCATTTCACAAGGATAAAGGCAAATCTCATCCATCTCAAGTCATTTCACCAGAAGGGCTCCAGTCAGTCTCAGGATGGTTCGAAGAAGAAGGTTCAGTGTAACTATTGTCATAAATATGGCCATTTGCTCAAGGATTGTCGCAATTGATTCGCTTCTGAACAGTGGAAGAAGGGAGGGTCTCACCCTAAAGCCAATGTTGTTAAGCACACAAAGTAGAAAGAGTTTGCCTTTTATGCCTTCATGGCTAAAAGACCTGCAGACGATGTGAAATCTTCTACCTAGTATATAGGTTTTGGTGCTTCTCGGCATTTCAATCACATGCGTGAGGAGGTGAAGAGTATACTGTTGTCGGCAAGGGCAATGTTCAGATACAGTCTGGTGGGAGGAATCTCATATTCCTCAATGTATACTATGTTCCTGGCATGGAACTAAACCTACTCTCTGTGAGTCAAATCATGCGGCATTCTCCTCAACTTGATGAGGTATTCAGTACACAAGTGTTTGATTGTTGATCGTGCGACGCACACTAGTGTAGTTGTTAGAATTGAGAATCATGGTCTATACAGACTTGTGGATACGAGTGATTCTCTTGAGCATGCCTTCGCAGCAAAATCACCTTCTATCAGCAGTCTCTGGCATTAGAGATATGGTCACCTAAACATTCATTATCTTACTCAGCTTGTTCAAGAAGATTCAGTACATGGCCTACCTAAAATTCAAACTTGGATCAGTGAGTTTGTGGAGCTTTCCAGGCTAGGAAGTAGCACAAGACCCCATTCAAGAATGGTGACTCATGGTGAGCCTCAAAGGTACTACAGTTGATTCACGTTGATGTATGTGGTCCACTGAATACTCCTTCTATTACTGGGTGCAGGTATTTTTTGCTTTTTGTTGATGATTTCAGTCACAAAAATGTGGGTGTATTTTCTTGGGCAAAAATCAGATATGTTTAATGTATTTCAAAAATTTAAGGCCTTAGTAGAAAGAGTTTGGTTGTTCTATTATATCTCTTAGGTCAAATAACGGGGGCAGTTTTGTTCTATTGCTTTCTCTACTTTCTATGATACATATGGCATAAAACATCATTTAACTAGACTGTGCACCCCTCAAGAAAACGACATTGTAGAACGTCGCAACTGCACCATTACAAAATGGCCAAATCAATGATGGAACAAAAAAATGTTCCTAAGAAATAATGCTCAGAAGCAGTGTTTATTGTGGTCTATCTCCTTAATCGGTCTCCCACACATGCAGTTAAGCGGAAGACTCCTGAGGAAGCCTGGACTAGACGTAAACCCAAGATCAGCAACTTGAAATTTTTTGGCTCTTTAGCATATGTATGGATTCCAAATGCTCAGCGCTCCAAGTTCGATTCCAAGGGTCAAAAGCTTATGTTTACAGGTTACAGTGACAACCATAAGGCTTACCGGCTGATTGATGTAGACACAGATCGACTTATCTTAAGTCGCGATGTTGTCTTTGATGAAGAACGAGGACCATTTCAGCTTTCCTCGTCTGAGCAGACTTTTGAGGATCGACGTTTGAAGGCTTCTGATTTGGATGTCTGTCTTCCATTGTGTTCCCCTGATGGGAGGGATGATGCAAATTATGTTTTTGATGATGCACTACCTGACTTTCCTCTGGATGATGTTGATCTTCCACCTATTGCAAATCCTCTTCCACCTCTAGCTCCAGTTTGTCCTCTTCCTGATGTTGGCACATCTACTCTTCGGCCTAAATGGTGGACTAAGACCATCAGTGATATTCATCCTAATGAGCTCACTGAGGGTAGATCTTCTAGAAATAAGGGCAAGCGGCAAAATACAGTTAACTTTACTCTCATGGCCAACCTTCATAGTATTTATGAACCTCAGACATTTAAAGAGGCCCTTGGGATTCTAGAGTGGGAACAAGCAATGGATGCAGAACACCAAAGTCTTCTCAAGAATAACACCTGGTTCCTTCTGATCTTCCTTCAAGGAAGAATCCCTTAGCTGTGAATGGGTGTATAAAGTCAAGTATCATGCAGACGGTACCTTAGATAAATACAAGGCAAGATTAGTTGCTCGAGATTTCACACAGCGGGAAGGCATTGACTATGAGGAGACTTTTTCTCCTACTGCCAAGATGAGTACAATTCATTTTCTTCTCGCCACTGTAGCTCAGTGTGGATGGAAATTCGATCAGATGTATGTTAAAAGTGCCTTCCTTCATGGTGAGTTGCAAGAAGTCTACAGGACGCAGCCTCTTGGTTTCAAGGTTGCCGGCAAAGAACACCAAGTATGTAGACTTCAGAAAGCACTCCATGGACTCAAATAGGTTGCTCGAGCGTGGTACATCAAAATTGATCAGTACTTGGTTGCTCACAGTTTTCAATGTTGCCCTTCTAACAATAATTTGTATATCAAATGATGTGATGATGTTCTATTTCTTGTTGTCTATGTGGATGACTTGATCATTACTGGCAGTTCAGCACATTTGATTGCAGAAATCAAACAAGACCTGTGCAAGGATTTTGATATGACAGATTTGGAGCTTCTCCATTATTGTCTAGGTGTTGAGGTATGGCAGACTGATGGTAGCATCTTTCTTTCTCAGTCTAAGTATGCCAGGAACTTGCTTGAGAGGTTTTGAATGCAGGATTGTAAACTTGCTTCCACACCTATGGAGAAAGGGCTGAAGTTGTCAGACAAGTTTGATTCTCCTCCTGTTGATGAAACCACTTGCATGCAACTAGTGGGCAGTCTCATCTATCTCACTGCCACTAGACCTGATCTCAGTTTTGAAGTCAACTATAATTCACGCTTCATGATAGCCCCCAAGGCTAATCATTGGGTAGTAGCGAAGCGTGTGCTGCGTTAGGTGAAGGGCACCCCTGATTATGGACTTCTTTACTCTAGGACTCATGATCCTAGACATAGTGGGTTCACAGATTCGGATTCGGCAGGTTCAATTGATGATAAGAAGTCAACCTCTGGATATGTGTTCAGTTTGGGATCTGGTGCAGTCATGTACTAGTAAAAAGCAGCAGGCAGTGTCTCTCGCCTCAACAGAAGCATAGTATCGGGGAGCAGCTAAGGCATCTTGTGGGCAGTTTGGCTTCGTCAAATGCTTGCGGATATGCATGTCTCAAGAAGGTCCGTCTCCTTTGTTCTGTGATAATGAGGGAGTTCTCAAGCTTACCAAGAATCCGGTCTTCCATGAAAGAACCAAACATGTGGACGTTCATTGGCATTAGATTCGACAGTTGGTTGAAGACGGATCAGTTCAGTTGCAGTACTTCCAACTGCGGATCAGAATGCAGACATTCTCACCAAGCCTCTCAGCCCAAATAAGTTTACTGAATTCAGGGGGCAACTTGGTGTTGACAGATTGACTATTAAGGGAGGGTATTAGAATCTTATTATTTTATTACTTTAATGGTCATCTTTGTATATCTTTGTATATTATGTAGATAAGATCGTTTTTACGATCTTCTTAAGTTTCTTATTAGAAACTTTCTATTTTGTGCATTTGTAAAATACTTTATAATGATCTCTTCGATCATTTGTTAATACATAAAATATTTTACCGATTACTTGCGTAATAAGATGGATGGACAGATCGATAGACAAATGGATAGATAGATAGATGGATGGATGGATGGATGGATCTATAGATAGATGGATCAATAGATAGATGGATAGGTGGACAAATAGATGAATAGAAAGATGGATAGATAGACAAATAGACAGACAGACAAATAGATAGATAGATAGACAGATAGATAGATAGAGATGCAATTTTGTTATTCATTAGTCATATTGCTCAAATGATTAAAATGGCAGCCAACTCTAGTTTTGTGGGCCAACCTCACTTCAAAAAAAACACGGAATCTTTCCTTTGGAAGTATGTTGAAAGGGTTCTTCTTGGATTTGCAATGGGTGTGTTAAGTATTCAAACTCATATGGTGACGTGAAAGCCTATTTATGTGGCATTTGTGGACAAGGCATCACACCTTGCCCAATAAATAATGGTGTATTGTTCCATCAAGGTAAGTGATAACATTTATCGATGAGAAGAAGAAAGTAAATGAAGTAGTGGGACATAGATCAAATCATCCTTAAGCAAAGAAAGGAGCTTGAAGAATGAAGCCTACTACTACATCATCTAAACCTAAACTTGTGGTGGACAGCTGCCCATTTTTTGCCACCCCTTAAGAAGCCATGATCGTTACACTTAAGAATGGAACATTGGAATTCACAATTCACAACTAGTCTTGAGAGATTATTGGTCAACATTGCAAGATGTATCTATGCAAATGGATTGGTTGTCAATGTTGTTCACACATCTTATTGCAAAACGCACAAGAGCCTAGCTTTTGAGAATGTGTGCAACAACTTATTGAAACAAGAAATGAAGTTTATAGAGGATTCATTCAAACCCATAAATGATTTGTGGGTTAAGATAGGGATGTCCATCATTTCCAATCAATGGAAAGATGCAAAAAATCAGTTGTTGATCAACGTCATGGCAATGTTCCATAAAGGTGCAATGAGTTTGAGAGCAATGAATTGTGAGGGGGAGGTGAAGGATGGTGCATTTGTGTAAAAATCCTCAAAAGCTATTGAAAAAATGGGGCCATGAAATGTTGTTCAAGTAATAATAGACAATGCCAAAATTTGTAGAGCAACTAGTTCATTTGTTGAGAGCACTATTTGCATGTTTTTTGGGGACCTTGTGCTTTCCACTACCTTAACCTTATGCTACGAAAAATTGGCACCAAAATTAATTGGATCACAAAAAGTGTATGTTACAAACCAAAAAATTTAATTAACCATCACATGCATATCTAGATCATTCTCAAAATTGGAGTTGCTAAAGGTAAGTGAAACAATATAAAATTTTAATATTTATATTTTACTTTACTATTTTTTGTTTAACTTAATTACATTTTCTTCCTTACTTTCTTTTTGAAATAGTGTAATGTCCCCATATGATCTAAGCCAATATTATATAGCTAAACATAGCTTCAAGGATATTACACGAAAGGAGCCTAGCAATTAATATATTGAACAATAATCTATTGAGGTAAACCATGGAAAATAAATATCGAGAGTCAATGATATCAGATTTCCACAATCCATAGATGTTATGTAGTTCATTTCTGGGTAGATTGTGTAAGTGTTTTTTTCATAACAAATATCGAGAAACACCTACACAATCTACCCAGAAAAGAACTACATAATAAATATCGAGAGCTTAATATTTCATCAGCATATCGTATTCCGGCAACTGTGTTTAGTTGGAGTCTTAACCGTATCGAATACTTCATGGAGGAGCATCGATATCTTAAGTTGATATTGACTAATGGGTGCAAAGAATGTCTTCCTAAGATAGAAATCAATATTTGCTACGGGAACCAATCATTGCAAAGTATCGCACATTCATTAAGCTCACCAAGAAGAACGGAAGCATCATCAAGCAATTATTCTAAACATCGTTACCAGTACCACATAGTTTCCAATGAATAACGAAGACTGAACAAGATACAAGCCAAGCAAGACATTATATGTGCCTCGATAAGAATGATTGGGGTCAAGTATAGAGATTAATTAATAATAATTAATAATTAAAGTATGACGCGATATGAACTTGTGCAGCGATCAAACAAAAATGGACAAGTAATGAAAGATACGAGCTATGGTGTCATGTCCCCTATTTGATACCCTAATGGTGTTTTTCCCATCCCTTTCACATCATAACAACCAAGTCAAATTTTGTGAAGTCTCTAAAAGAGACAAAATTACAGCATTATTAGAATATTTGTATATATTATTAATATTTACGCAGGATAGTTGAAACTTGATAAGACTTTATACCAGAAATAATAAAGCTAACCTCTATCGGGAAAGTGACTTAGCCTCGTAAATATAAAGGCTTTATTGATTAGCAATAAATATTAATAGTGCAGCCATCTTTATATGGCTGCGATTATGATAAGAAATGTCTTAGCAAAGAAGTGAGGTGATCAGCATGAAAAAGGCAGCAATACAGTAGAAAGCGTGTTTTTGTTAAGAGTAGATTCTCATTGAAAACTAGCAATTGACATATCTGATCATGAAGCAATTTTAGAATAAATAAACACAGAATCTAATCAATGAGATGATATGATCACTAATAAGATGATATTATTACCTGGTCGATAAGCTTGATTGGAGATTCGTGGAAACTTCTGTATAATAATATGATTCACCTTGCTTCAATAGCAGTCATGTTTCAAAGGCCGGATAACAATATTAATTATTGTGGCTTAAGGTGACAGTGAGTATGGGAAGGAATAACTAGATCACAGCCACAAACAAATACCATCAAGCAACAATTATCTATAAACAATAAATAAAAAGAAGTCACGACAACATCTCGAGGATTGTGATAAATTTTGAAGAGAAGACAACTAAGTGTAGAAAGCGATGGCTATAAATTAGGTGTAATGTCCCTTTTTTATATAATTTAGACACTTGTAATTCACAATTATAACAAGTTGCTGATAACAAAATGCTATTATATGATGCTTAATTCCAAACACATATGCTATTTACAATTGATAATGACTCGTAATGACATGAAGATTAATACAAATGCATACACTGCTGTATAAGGACGATAATTGCATAACAATATATCACAATACAATGGTTGTCTGATATTGCAAATAAATATATGCTCAATAACCTGGTAATGCTGTCTCAGATATACAATAGATCTCATGCAAATATGCAGGCAGTCTGGTATATTAACAATGTTGTCTCTGATATACAATGGATTACATGCAATATGCAGGTTGTTTCGTACAATAATAATGTTGTTTATTGTACAGGCTGTATCTGATGTATCGATATCAATATGTTCTAAACAATGAAAGTTGTCTCTGATATATGTCTTTATGTAAATATGCTTATGATATGATGTCATCTCTAATAAGGCCGATATATACTTGCACCGATGATTGCCAAGGCATTCCAATGCTCTAAACAGGCAATCCACGAAGGGATGTAAATTATATTATATTCTGAATTCATTAATCGATGTCTTTGCAAATGATACGATCTCCAATAAATATGCACGATACATGGAAGAGGCATGAGGGAATAGTCACCATAACAATAATAATGAAGAGTTGCCTCTTATTACCGTAATTATCATAATGATTATTACGGTAATCATTTATCACAGATTACCATATTAATCATGCTTTCGTTATGCAATTTTAAGACAAGTGTGATTGGTATGAGAATATGCTAAGTATGGATGCAATAAGATTATGATAATATGATGTATGAGGCAATGCAATTATGATTATATGAGGAAATGTGATTATGACAATATGAAGTAATGTAATTATAATTTAATTCTATATGCAGGGCCAATAATATGAATGAGATGGCATGATTTTGATATGAATGCAATTACAACACTCTGGATGTATCTATGTATGGCATGATTATACCACTGTTGTATTTATGTGTATGACAGTGATGGTTGTGATGCATTTGTATATGGTGGTATGTATGATGATGTCATGGATGGATGCATTGCAGTATGGATGCAATTCTAATGATCAACGATTAACCATATGAATGAAATGTATAATATGAAGGTGGTAAGTCGTTCTGCACTTGGTTGCTATAAATTTCAATCTTTAGTTAAATTTATTTTAATCGTATATTTAATGTCCTGAATTGGGGACATTATAGTCTCCCCCTATTGGAAAATGCTTGCCCACAAGCATTCTTATGACATGATGATTCTTGGATCCCACATAAATATGAAGAATGATTCTATATATATGTTGATGCTATTGAATTCACAACGTAATCCACTCATTATGAAGACTTCTAGATTCCAAAGATTAGAACTCCAATGGTTCTTACTTACCATGATCATGAATGACCTCGTTTGTTGATAGGAAGCATTGTCTTTTGTGATGGATGTAAATATCTGAATAGTTAATCTCCATAGATCGTCCATTGGCATTATCTTAACTGGAACACAATGATGGTAATACTTATCTTGTATAAGGAGTATGATGGAAGTAGGTTTCACCTTTTCAATCAAATTTGAACAATTACAGACGGAATTTTGAGTCGTTTTGTTCTAAATGATTCTTAATTCCTCTTTGATGGAAGATGCATCAGGATCCCATAATCTATTTTCATCTTCACTCTACATTTACTTCAAGGAATGGGTTACTACATGTCCGGTCTATTTTGACTTTGAACAAGGGATTATCAGGGTTACCGGGGACGCGTCCCCGGCCTAAATCGCCAAGTTTCCGGAGTGGGGACGTCCCTAGGACGTGGGGACGGCTTGGGGACGTCCCACATCATCCCCAAATTCCACCAAATGGTACGGAACGTACCTAGGACTTGGGGATGGCTAGCAAAAAATTTGGGGACAGATGGAAATCACGGGGATGGCTGGGGATGCCGTAGACGTCCCCCACGCGTCCCCGGGGCGGTCGTCTGTCCCCAGTGTTTAAAGGCAAAAAAAAAAAAAACAGCCAAAAAGGCTTCCATAGGTGGGATTGTTTTGTGGGCCCCACCACCACACTTGCCCTAAAAGGCCAAAATCGTGGCTGTTTATGGGCACATAAGCATTTTATTTTCTTTCAATGTGCTGTCCATTGTTTTAGCAGCAGTCTGGGTTTTTTATTTTGTAGCAGCAGAGGAGGTTTTCTTCATTGTCCAAGTGATTGTGCAAGGGTTTCAACTTCCCACATTGTGCAACAAGTGTGAAAGTTTATGCTTCCATTTTTCATTTTTTTTACCACTATGAAAGCTTGAAAGTCTGATTTTTTTAATTTTTTTCATTGTCTCAGTTCATTGCATTCTTAAATCTCAAAACTAAGCACAGTGAGCTGCAGTGGGGATAGTAGTAGTGATGAAGAGCATTTGGGGGGGTGAAAGTGTTAGTGTTGAAGCTAGTAGTGAGCAACAACAAACTGATAAATTTAAATGCCCTTCAACGATCATGAGCAAATATGCAAAGGGCCTCGTCAACAAAAACAAACCTCTTCTCCAATATGTCATAGCTAGGGCTAAAAAGAAAAAGAATGCAAGAGGAACTAGGGTATGGGATTGCCATATTTGTGAAGATGATTTTAGGGGCAGCTATACAAGGGTGAAGTCACACTTTTTAGGTATTGCATGCCATGGATTTATATCTTGTCCTAATTTGACTGATGAGGAAAAAATAGAATGTCAAAGATTGCACTTAGAGGCTGAAATGGGGGCACAAGGTATGTCAATGACATCACCTTTATCTACTGCCACTGCACACTCACAGTCATCTAGGCCTATGACATCCGCCATTGGTACTACTAGCAGCCCTATTGAGACAAGAGGGAAGAGGAAAATTAATAGTGGTGAGAAGGGATCAGTGGAAAGTATGTTGAATGCACAGGCTAAGGAAAACACTGAGTCATTCATTGGTAGATTCTTTTTTGCTAATGGTATCCCATTTCATGTGTCTCATTCCACTTATTTCAAACAAATGGTCAAAGATATAATAACTATGAGTCCCTCATTCACACCCCCAAGAAATCATAACCTACAAACCACCATCCTAGATAAAGAGTATTCCAAGATTAATGTGTTGTTTGAGGATATGAAACGTACTTGGGTGAGGACGGGCTGCTCTATTGCGATGGATGGGTGGACCGATGTTAGACATTGGCCACTCATCAATATCATTATCACATCCCCCGCTGGCTCTTATTTTTTGAAAGCCATAGATTGTTCAAGGAAGCATAAGGATGCAGAGTTTCAGTTCACCATTTTGAGGGATGTCATAGAGGAGGTTGGGTCGGCTAATGTAGTACAGGTGATCACAGCTTCAGCACGTGTGTGCAAATCAGCCGGTATGATGTTAGAGGGTGCTTATAGGCACATCTTTTGGGCCCCTTGTTGTGTTCATGCATTGAACAATGCATTAAAAGACATAGGGAAGATTGATTGGGTGAAACAGGTGGTGTTAGAATCTAGAGAGATACAAATGTTCATATGCAACCACCACACTTCACTTGCTCTATTTAGGTCCTTCTCAATGGAGTTCCTCAAACCAGCTTAGACAAGGTATGCCAATTTTAATTACAATTTAATTTTACTAGTGTAGTTTAAACTTTACTTCATTTATTAAATTATTTTAATTATTGCTGCATGTGTTTTACTTTTAAGTTTTAATTATAGGTATGTCACTTACTTCATCTTGATGGAGAGGATGCTTGAAGTGCATGAGGCACTCCAATTGATGGTGGTGAATCTAGAGTGGACCCGATGGTCCAATTCTAGCTCCTCTGAAGGAAAATCGGTGAAGCAAAAGATCTTTGATGGCAATTGGTGGTCCTCAATAAAGTAAGTTGCTGATTTTATTTAAAAATTAAAATTAAATGTTAGTCTTTTACTTGCTGATTTTCATATTAAATTAAAATTTCTGATTTTAATTTTTGTTTGCATCTTGTAGATATCTTTGCTCTATCCTCTCACCACTCGTAGAGGTCATTAGATATGTCGATACTGACTCTCCTAGTCTTGGAGAGAGATATGAGACATTTGAGAGTATGTTGGGGAGGATAAAGAAAACAATTGCAGCCAAGGATCCTACTTTGGGGTTTTATGAGCAGCATATTAGGCCTATTGTGACGCAGAGGTGGAACATAATGAATACCCCACTTCATATGGCAGCCTACGCTCTAAATCCCAAATGGTATGCAGAATTGGATGGAAGGGTCCTCCCATGTGATGATCTTGAGGTATTAGATGGTTTCACACAAGCCATTGATAAGATGTATCCAGGGCGAGATGCCTCCATTCTTCGCACACAGTTCCTTGACTTCACACAACTTCGTGGCCCAAACTTGAGTAAACCACAAGTCTTTTACTTGCTGATTTTCATATTAAATTAAAATTTCTGATTTTAATTTTTGTTTGCATCTTGTAGATATCTTTGCTTTGTCATCTCACCAATCGTAGAGGTCATTAGATATGTCGATACTGACTCTCCTAGTCTTGGAGAGATATATGAGACATTTGAGAGTATGTTGGGGAGGATAAAGAAAACAATTGCAGCAAAGGATCCTACTTTGGGGTTTTATGAGCAGCATATTAGGCCTATTGTGACGCAGATGTGGAACATAATGAATACCCTGCTTCATATGGCAGCGTACGCTCTAAATCCCAAATGGTATGCAGAATTGGATGGAAGGGTCCTCCCATGTGATGATCTTGAGGTATTAGATGGTTTCACACAAGCCATTGATAAGATGTATCCAGGGCGAGATGCCTCCATTC
>MU225509.1:1569102-1589442 GCA_018584345.1 Thuja plicata | reverse complement strand
CAAGTATTTCAAGATTCCAAGAACCAATTTGGTATGTTATATTGTAACATCATTTCATAATTAGCATTTCAAGTTCTATATGTATAGAATGCAGCACCCCTTGCCCCTCCCCCCTCGTCCCCCTGCCACTATACCCCCACCGTACCAAAATTGAGGTCATTTTTTTTCTCGTACCCGAAACTCGTCTCGGCGTCCCCCCGTCCCGACGTACCCCCGCGTCGGGGTTACACTGTCTATGTTCTTAAATCTAAGCTCTCTTTTTCCATTTTTATTTTATCTGATTCCCTTGGGCAATCTTTTAAGTCTTCATCAATTCCTATATTGTCGCCTGGTTCCATGAAGTGTGATGTTATGTTTACTATCTCTTGAGATTCATCTCTCCCTACCTTTAATGTCAAATTTCCTTGTTTATCAACATCAAGATGATGAAGTGGCATACATGAAGTGATTGATATACTTGTATTGGGAGCATTATTCATCTTACTCACAACTAGAGAGTCATGGTTGATATCCTTCACATAATTTGAATTATGATTTCTTGCTTCAACCTCTCTTATGTCATCTCGCATTATCCTTGTGAATACATGTACCTAATCTATTTGTGATACATGACAAGTTGATAGCCTCTTCTTCCTTTCCTTGCACTAGTGATGTTTGATGATCGTCTCTTTCTTTGAGCCTTTCTTGGGTTTCATATTTTGTAACTACACCTTCTTTTGGTGTTACCACTTCCAATGCCTCCATTTCTGATACAACTGTTGCATTGCAATTATTCACTTTGCAGTCTTTAAGGTGTTTTTGTTCTTTGCTTCCCCTTCTAGGTCCACTTGATGAATTATTTGCTCCTTAGGCTGGTTCTTCCCACGCAATTCAATGTAATCCTCTAAAGATAGATCTTGTTGAAGGTTGCTATTTAACCAATCTAGTCGCCATTTCTCATGTAGATTGATTAAAGTGGATTCTTTGCTTTCTTGTTGTTCTCCTTTTGGAAGGAAAGTAGGTAGTGTTGGTCTAAATCGAGGGGTATGATGTCTTGAACACTCATCATTTCTTCTTTTTGCCTCATGTTTGCTATTATCATCATTGGTTAGTAATCCCATTAATTGAGCCAATTTTTCTTCAATATTTCTTTGTCCTTTGATGAATTGATCCAAGCAATAGTTAAGTCTTTCATTTTCTTCCATTTTTAAACCTCTTTGTTATACTAGTTCCACAATTGTTTCCATTTTATTAATCTGAAATATGTTCCCCACCGGTTGGCAGGTTCGTTAGCTCTGATACCAATTTGTAATGTCCCCTTTTTATATAATTTAGACACTCCTTGTATTTCACAATTATAACAAGCTGCTGATAACAAAATGCTATTATATGATGCTTAATTCCAAATGCATATGTTATTTACAATTGATAATGACTGATAATGTTATGAAGATTAATTCCAAATGCATACGCTGTTGTATAAGGATGATAATCACATAACACTCTATCACAATACAAGGGCTGTGTCTGATATTGCAGATAAATATATGCTCAATAACCTGGTAATGTTGTCTTAGATATTCAATAGATCACATGTGAATATGCAGGCCGTCTAGTATATTAACAATGGTGTGTCTGATATACAATGGATGACATGCAATATGCAGGTTGTCTCGTACAATAATAATGTTGTTTATTGTACAGGCTATATCTGATGTATCAATATCAATATGCTCTGAATAATGGAAGTCGTCTCTGATATGTCTTTATGTAAATATGCTTATGATATGATGGTGTCTCTGATAAGGCTGATATATACTTGCACCGATGATTGTCAAGGAAATCCAATGCTCTAAACAGAGCGATCTACTAAGGTATGTATTTAATATTATATTCTAAAGTAAGATGAGTCAAAATGAGATAGTAGAATAGAGTAATGTCCCCATTTTCTTGAGCGTCAACTTTTGAAGGATTAGCCTATTTCCTGACCCTCATAGGCTAATGCAGTTGTTCGGAGGGTCCCGTTGGCAGAGCCAGAGACCGATTCCCACTCCAGTCGTTAGGGATGTTCAATATTGCTCTTCATTTGAGTCAGATCGACACACTTACTATTTATAGTACACTTACTATTTATAGTAAGTGATTATTTTGGGAAAGTCAGGGTTTCTACCTTTAGCAGGGCGCTTGAACAGCTCGATGGCAGTGCTGAGATTGGGTATCGTTGACTGGAGCAAAGAGTCTTACTATTTATAGTAAATCAATTTAGGGTCAATGTTATATTTTGCAAGGCACCCAGACTCATGGTATGCACAGTGATTCACTCATTCGTTAGTCATTTATGCCCCATGTTGCTATTTTTGGATGTGCACCTGGACTTGGTATTAGCAAGGTTCATCTAGTGACGAAGTGGAATAAGTTTATTGGCTTGGGTTTAAGGTCTTATATTACTAATGAATTCTTTATTAATAATTAATTATTAAAAGTTATAATATAAAAATTTTATTTAAGTGGGGCCAATTGACTTTATAACTGCATTAAATAAATGTCATAATGAGGGGGCATATTTATTTATTATTTCCCTAAGTCAATGTGGGGCATTAAAAAGCCATTATTAATCGTTATTAAGTGTATTATGAAGGTCGGAACCAAAGTTGGAGGAATTAATTTATTTATTATGAAGTCAACTTTGCATCAAAAAGCAAATATAAGGAAAACCTAAGTTATGGATTTAAGTTATTAAAAGTATGAGAGTGAAGCTTTGGGTCAACATCCTCTTGGCATTTATAAAAGCCTTCATTTAGTGAAAATGAATTCATTCTATTGTGCATTTGTTTTTGCTAATTTGGGTGAAGTGAAGAAACAAGGGTTTGGAGAATTTCAGTGTGGTGGAATTGTGAATTCTACACAGGCTTTAGCACTTTGAATTGGTGAAACATCTAACTAATTGTGCAATCCAGCGATGGCTTTATACAGAAGCCATGTTGGAGCTTAATTGTTGAATTTTTGAAGATTTTGGATGAGTGTTTGAGCATGTCTTTGAAGGTTTAATAGCTGCAAATCCTAAATATATTATTGTTGCAAATATAAATCAGATTACAAGCATTTGTTTGTTGAAGAATTCATCTGCTGTTGTTATTCATCCTTTCAGAGGGTTTAAAATTTTTAGTGTTCAAGCTGGTATAAAAATCTGGAGCTTTCAGTTGTATATTTTGAATGCAAATTCAGTTTTGAGTTGGAAAAATTATTATTGCAATATTTTTTTTTGTTGCATTATATTGTCATATCAAATATTGCAAATATACCACATTCATTCATCAAAACAAACACGAACAAGGTAGAAAATTTGTATTTACAAGAATCTACTTGGAGAGGGTTCTTACAGTGGTATCAGAGTTGTTTCCTGCGATCCTGTGGAGGAGCCCTGTTGCATTCAGACAGAGGTGTTGTGTGAATCATGGGTAAAACCAAATCTATACAAGATCTCATGGAAGAGCTCATGCATGCCTTTCAGGATTATAATAATGTCTTTCAGCATTATAATAAAAATTTATCAGGGTTTCTACAACATCCGGAGATCTTCGATCCTTTGTTTGCAAAGAAAAAATAAGGCAAACACTAAATTAAATGGTTTGAATCGTGCAAAGGAAACAATGAGAAAGAAGGTGGATGTGAAAGTTGATCCTTTACTTAGTGGAGCAGCCACTAGTGTTTTGACTACACATTATGGAGCAGACTCTCCACAAGGGTATGATGTCACTACTTATTTGTTTGAGGGCAGTTGCATTAAGTCACATCATTCTGATGAGATAGGAGCCCGTGATCATGAGAAAGCCAATGATATGATATCTACCATTGAAGGCAGCCCTACACCAATTGGTAGACAATAAGATATTAAGCATAAGAGGACTGATTTTTATGACAGCAGTCTTCCCCTTGAGCATGAAGAAGAATTGAAAGTCTTGGCAAGTCCAAAAGGTGTTATGGGGGTGACTTTGGGTATTGGCACTCACAATATTAGTGTCAAGAATGAGGATTGCATGAAAATTGTCTCATAACAGTTCTGATTTTCATGTCAGCGGTGAGTGGTGTTTGCATCAGCATGAGGCAGTAGAGTTTTCACATGTTGATGATGTTGGTACTCGAGATTTGGGTACTCATGATGCAAATTATGATGCAAACTCATGCTACATTGAGTCTGATTTTTCATATCAGACCTTAGAAAATGAATCTGAAAATTCATTTATGGGTAATGGTATCCCAAATACTAACGCTATGCCTCGATTTGTCGTGTGTAAGCTCATTTACTTGCCAAGGGCACATCACAAGAAGACATCCCCCGAACTGAAAGGTTATGTGGCAAAATTGCAAAGGTCTAGCGTTACAAAGGTAACCGCAACCATTAAAGAACCGACATTATAAATTGACAGCAAGTTAATAAGCATTCTCACGGTGCCAAGTCAGCACACGCACGGTGCCATGTCATACCATGTGTGATTCTCCTCAAGGCTCTTCAATCGCGATGAATAGATGTAGTTTGTACACGATAAGAACAACTGGATCATAATAAAAGAACCACCACACGAACATGATATGAAGCAGACAAACACAATAAAATCGATGAAGTTTGTGACAGCTCGATAATAGCTATAACACGGCAAGTACAGATACCAAGACGTTTCCAGTCTGCAGTAGTCACTCAAGCCACATAGATCATAAACATGAGCCACCCAGGATTAAAAAAAAAATGAAGCATGATGCCATATCATCCAACTCTCGTTACATTGATTCCATTAAACTTGGGCGGGGATAGTTACATAGCAAAAACGTTTCACCTTCAACACAATTTGAGCAACAAGAGATGTCCAGCGAAATGAAGAGGGAAACCCAAAGGAATATAAGAGTCCAGAATAGCAGATAAACTCTGAGAAAACTGATGTTGATCGTTACAGGTATGAAGGAGCTCTTGCAGCTAACATAAACATTAACAATACGAAGGGATGCAATCCTTTCTAATTGCAAGGCATATGAAAGGCAAACTAATTTGGAGTTGAAGACTGTAATTGATATGTAATGGCATGTGCCATATAGAAAGCGACCTAGCAGCGTCCTCAACGGAGGTTGTAGTGGTTCCATGGTGCGAGATTTCCCTCAAGTCCCCAAGTCTTGGAAACATCCCCCTACAGAGGACGTGGGTTTTCTTAGGGGGCACACACTCCTTGTGGAACACTGTAAACTTATCTACATAGAAATTGACCATCCATTCAAGTTTCAAAATTATTTCTTCAACTCCAACCTCTATTAAGCTTACTAGTCAGGAATTTAATTGTACTCCATTAATCAAAGCACTTGTCCTTATTTGCACCCTTATAACTCAAACATATATTATATAGATCTCTATAATGCCTGGGAACATTGGATACTTGATACCACCAAAAGATGTGACTGGAATTTGGCAATAGAAATAAAAGCAATCTTGTTGCTTAATGAATAATATCCTACAATACAATGATAAGTGTGATTATTTTACTTTCAATATTCCATATATATCCATTACAGTTAACGAACAAACTAACATATTAAATAATCACATTATATATTGTAATTGGCAATATCTTCTTTAAAGTTTGTCTTTAATAAATTATATTTTTTCGCTTTAATTTATATTATAGGTTGCAGAGACCCATTTTGCATCTAACATAATTGACTTGAGACGACTTGTGAAAGTGAAAGTGGCACTTTGTAATATGGTGATTAGCCAAAATTGGTCTATATGGAAGCAAAGTAGCAATGAGGGCAACAAAAATTAAGCAAAGGATATTAGATGACTCATGGTGGGAATGTGTGGAGTATCTCCTTACTTTCACCGAGCCCATTATGGGCATTTTTTGCTACGCCGATAGGGATAGGCCTTGTATTGGAGAGGTGTATGATGGCATCAACTCAATGCTTGAGAAGATGAAGAAAATTGTAAATAGGAAAGAACAAGTCCCCGACGAGACTTTCTTCAAACAATTGCAAGCAATTGTTGTAGAAAGATGGAACAAGATGACCACTCCACTACATCTTCTTACCTATCCATTGACTCCAAAATACTATAGCAAACAGTTTCTTGATATGCCAGGAAGGCGTCCACCATATAGAGATTCAAAAGTGTCTAATGGGTACAAGGCAACATTCCTCACACTCTTTCTTGATGATGATATGCGAGATTTGATTATAGATGAGTTCATAGAATTTTTGAATGCTAAAGGTCTAAGTGTTGACACTCTTTCTCGTAGGTTTAAGAAGGATGCTCATAGTTGATGGTACCTCCATGGCCAATGCTTCCAATTGCTACAGCCCTTGCAATCAAATTATATCACAAGTTTTATTTAAAATTTTAATTTACCTTGTATTCATATGTTGCTAGTAATTTTATAACTTTAATAATTTAATTGTTTTCTTTGTCTTGTCTTCATAGGTCGCTAATTCGTCTATCAGTAAAGCACAATAGATTGTGATCAAAAAGAGCAGAGAACTTAGCATACGTACATTCCAACTTGCGTCTCATTTCAAACGAGTAAAATAAATACAAAGAAGGGGATTCAAAGATGTGGGGCATGGATTCAGAGCATATGGACTTGGATGCTTCCACTTCTCAGCTTGCAGTTGCTACATTTGAGGACTTGGAAAGCAAGAACACTATTGGTGCAGCTGATCCCATTGGCATTTGCACTATTTGTGAATCAACTAATGCCACCACTGATGATTATGATGAAGAAGAAGAAGAATATTTAGATAATCCATTTGATGATTTAGACTTAGTATAAAGCTCCAGTTGCTGAAATTGAAAGAATGATACTTGTAATCGATATTATTATTTTAATTTTTAATGTTTGAACTTGAAGTATATGATGCTATGATTACAAGTTTATGGTGTTTTTATTGTTTATATGATACTATGTGACATTCTAATCTTAATTCATGCTTCTAGGCTGCATATATATGTGTGTGTGTGTGAGTGTGTGTGTGTGTGTGTGTGTGTACTAATGAACTCAAACAAACCCAAAACCCATTTCAAAATTTTGCTGTGTCAGCAAACCGGTTCCTCGAACCCGTATCTGAACCTGAACCCGAACCGGCATCTTAGAGGATAAGAAATAAAAGAGCATGAACAATTATATGAAAATTAGAAACAAGAAAGACTAATCATGTTTGCAAAACAATTTGAGAATCTAGTACAAATGCCTTCATCAATATTTTGCATGGCATTGTCTAAAATAGATTCTTCTATAGATAATTAAACCAAGACAGAAGTAATACACTTTTCCATCAAACCCATTACAACCAAGGTACTTCAAATAAATCTAGTTTCAGAACAATTACCTACAACAGCTCCTATGGTTTTTTCTACATTAGGCAAGCTTGTCTCTGTACGGACACCTTCACCGCCAACTGTTGGACCCCAAGAAAATGGACCAGCAGACAAATCAACAAAAGCCCACCTGAACAGTAGAACACAACAGAGATAAAAGAGATAAATGCACTTTATGGTAGCTACTAATTCCTTTGATAGTTTCAAAAATAGGGTGACATATTCGTACTATTTGACCTTAACCATAAGAACCATGTTCATGATAACACCAACCTCTCTTTACCAACCCACGCATCTACAAGGCACTCTGGATGAATCCCTGTCATTTGCCCAGATTTAAGCTCTTTACGTAACATCATAGCAATGTCATAGCTCTTCCCATGTAATATCTGTGGTTACAAAGTGATATTGTTGTTACTACAAATTCTAAAACACCAAAATCATAACAGCTAGAAAGACTTAAAACACCTTGCTACCGCTGCATGATCAGTATTTTGAGAACTCGTGGAATAAAAATCCTACCTGTTCAGCCTGTCTGTAAACAATGTCATTTGTTGTCTTTCCACTGAGAGATTTTTCAATACTATCTAGAGCCTCTAAACATAATGTCACCCACTGAGCCTGAAACATAACATATGTATTCTGTAAGAATACTTATGTGACAATTATAGAAAGCCATGATCTGAATTCAAAAAGCATTTGGTACTGATTCCACAGTCTGGATCATATTTTTCAAGCATTGTTCAGACCATAATAGGAACAAAGAATTATCTTATTTGCCTACACACTTGTGAGTGATAAATTCTGCAGTATATGTGGAAAAACAATTTGATCAATTAAATCTATTTAATGTTTTGCAGAAATAAATTAATAAGACAAGATTTTGAAAGGAAACAGTCCACATGATGCTTATGGAAGCCATTTTTAAAAGAAAAATATTTCACACAAAACCTCCTATGGATATACAGAGACCATATAAGTAAATATTTTAGATTATTTACCAACAGTATGCAATAGCAGTGATGATAGATAGGTACAGTAAAGAACATCATATTCAAATAGGGAACACTTGTACAGAAAGCTTCCCCAATTGTCTTCAAAGGTTGATTGCATCAATTATCTAGGACAAAATGACAGACAAATCCATTCACTTGGGAAAAAGAACATATCAGAGTTTATTTGTTTAACAGATGCTTCTAATTGTAGAACACAAGTTTACTACTGAGAGGGGGGAGGGTGAATCAGTAGTAAAGAATACTTCAATTCAATTTTGATAAATTAATTTTAACTTGAAACTGAAATTGAAATACACCGAACTGAAAGCTTAAAAGGAAACACCATGTCACTGAGACTGCACAAAATTTGATGTGGAAACCCAAGGAAACACCATGTCACAGAGACTGCACAAAATTTGACGTGGAAACCACAGTAGGTAATACTGCTAGGATCTATTGTCCTAATCCAGCCTCCCAATTAGAAATATTACAATGTCTTTTAGGGTACCAACCCAGCGCATAAATATCTTAGCTGCCTGTACAATCTGATTGCAATTTAGTCTTTGAGCACCAACTCAATCATCTCTAAGCACCAACTCAACAATCAAAAACATCCTTTCACAACAAAAATGTAATGTCCCCTTTTTTGGGCAGATTATTTATGTTGCATCGTTAGTCGTTTTATCTTGGCCCAATAGGCTAACCAGGGCTTGACTGGGGTCAGTATGATATTTGGCCTAGGGAATTCCAGTTTCAGGCCAATCAGAGTAGTTTCCGCAGGGTTTCCAAATACTTACTATTTATAGTAAGTCGACATAGTTCGGTCTTCGTGGCATTTCAGTATTAGACTTGGAGCATAACGCCGAGAGCTTTCCGACAAGCTATCACACATCATCTTCCGAGTTCGTTTGGTCATCCATTTTAATGCCAGAAGATTTCGTACTTTGTTATTATTAAATGGATGTATTACTTTAAGTGACAAAAGGTGGGAATATGAAAAGACAGAGAAGGGAAACTGAAGAGTCACGGCTGTTGCTTTAAAAGAAGGAATGGAGACTCATTTGAAATATGCTTAGTTTATGAATTCATTTTCTCTTGGAGAATCCAGAGAGCTCCCAGCTTTCGATTCTGAAACCTGAGGACGGAAACCTTCAGGCTTTCTCGGTGGATTGGACGGAAACCCAGTTTATCTCTGAGGTGGATTTGCGACGGAGTTCACCATTGCATTTCCAAATCCATGTCAATTGATATTACTGTTGTATACTATAGTTCAGATTTGGATTGTTTGAAATCCCACTGTTATTGTATTGCTGTTGTATAATGCAATAATATTTGTTGAGGGTTTTATTGGACAGACTACTGGTTTATTGTTGTTGAATCAATGATTTATTGCATGAATGTATTTGTTTAAATCTTCTGAGTTATATTTGAGGAGTTTCGGGGAAAATACCAGTTTGGGACATTTCAGTGGTATTAGAGCCGGTTTTCCTGCCAGCCTGTGAAATATCTGGAGAGTTCTCCAACAAATTTGTTGATTCAGAAATATTTTAAGTTAGAAGAAATTTGTGTTTGCCCTGAGACAAATTGGATTTCCGTGGAAAATATTCTAGTTATTGTTATGATATATGCAAAAAAAAATGGAAGTTCGATGAAAGCCAATAATATTTGCCAAAGGAGAACTTTAAAAAATTGTCAGCCACTCTAAGATTATAAATTGTTACTTTAGTTTTGCTGTTGAAATATTTCAACTGGCATGCATAGTTGGATGTTTTAATTATTAATAAGTGGAGCGTCTTAATCCCTCTAACATTACCGCAAGTGATTTCTGAAAGTTCGATGTGTGGGGCCGAAAATAATCATATTTCGGGTGTTTATATATTGGAGTAGCACTTGCATGGGACCGTTATATATTTGGGATTTCCAAAGCATTAAAAAATTTTGGGTTTTTTTTTTTAATTTATCGTTCCTCTAATGTCGGTGCCAAGACCGAATAATAAATAATTCATCCAACTTATATTTGCAGGAAACTCAAGTGGAAAGATTGAAATATTTTTTATATGGTAAACTATTCATCTATCGTCTCTTTTCTATCGGGTTGAACTGGAGGCCAGTATTGATAGTGGAGGTGAATATGTATTATAGAGCTACCGGGTATATGTTTTTACAAAACTATTTTTATTAGTTGCCGGAAGATTTGGCTTGAGTTTTAGTTATTTCTTGTGGAAGGCTTTAATGGCTTATTTGTTCGATGCCTCTCGATTATAGCAGACCCCAATTTAATTGTTGCGGAGGTCATTGAAATTAGATTATAGTCGCATGGAAATTAATTTATTGATATTGCCGGCCTCATATCATGGAAGATATTTCTAAAGTTTAGCTCTCCCAAAGTCTCCTTGATTTAATACGGTCTTCCCATTGGCCCATTAATATGGAGAAACTTAGTGGAATCTGATTGCACTTCCGCACCAAATAGTGAAAGCTCTCGCAACGAAGCGAAATTCACAGAAAAATCAGTAAAGAATTTTAAACCGTTCTTTTCACTCTATCCTGAAGCCAGCACATGGAGTACACACAAATCAAAGAGTTGTTCTTGAGCGGAGTTGTCAAAGGGAGTTTCCCATTAATGACGTTATTTGATTGAGAGCAGTTCATATTACCGTGAATGGCCATTTGAGAAGCACCAAACACTAGAAGTGTTGATGAACATATTGTATGATCTTGACCTTGCCGTGTAGCGTTGAGGATTGAATCCCTGCGCATAGTCCCTTTCCTGAGAAGAGATTCAATAGTATCCAGGGATTGATGAGACTGGTCGGGCAACGTGGTTGCTTGTGAATGAGTAGTTATGTGTTCTTCCAGGATGCCGAGCGAAGTATGATTGAAAGACATCAACCTTACGTGGTTGGCTTTGCTCTACATTCGAAGACTATTGAATCGGCCCATTTGCATTTGCCGGGAATCTCTTATAGGAGCAGAAGTGACGCTGGTACGGTCTCTTATATGAAAGCAATTGCAAAATATTCACAAGGCAAGCAACTATTATTTGGTAAAGTAACCTTTGAGTTAAATATTCTTAAGTTACGACAAGCTTATGTAGGAAAGCATGGGAGTTTAACATTGGAACAGAAATACTTGAAACGACACCAGTCCTCCAAATATTTCATTGGGAGTTTGAAAATTCATGATGAGTGGTCAATAAAGGCCAAGGCTACAAGTTAATTGGAGTGTATGCGAAGAGGGAGTTTTCTTTTATTTGGTTCACTCCACTGAAATACTAAGCCGCCAAGACGGCAAGAATCATAAATTTGAGCATACTAGCTGATTAAATAGCTTCAGCAGTGCTAAGAGATTAATTGTAGGTGCCAGCAGCTCTACCCTTCATACTGCAGTCATTGTCATTCACAAGCAGCTGCAAATAAGAGAGAAGAGATTATAACCAAGTTGGTGGACGCTACAAGAAGCTGCAAATAAGAAGTTAGACAGGGTCATCCTTCATTCTTAACAGTTTAGGAAACTGAAAACTCAGAGGAATCAGATTCGATTGCAAATAGTTTGACAAGTTTCAGTAGTAACAGGGGTAGCCTTTCGACGTATCAGATTTATGGATCATTGACGTGCAATTGGGATACAAATTTCTAAGAAGCAAAGATATTTGGACATCCATTTCATCTTGCAGATAGTGGGCAGATTGTGTCTATGTGCTTCGTCATCAGTATTCTGGGCAGCCACTTGAGGATTACTACAACGGGCATAACTTGCAGAGAATATATCATTTGGTAACAGGTTGGTCACCAATTTGCCCCTCAGTTGAATAGGTAGTGTGCATTCATATCTATCTAGGATAGACCCGACTGATTGCATGCTCTTCAATTGGGTCTTGCAGCCCTCAATGGTTGCTTTAGTCCAACGCATGTTTATGGAACATCCACATAAAGACGTTAGGCTTAAAGTCGTCTCATGTCTTAGTGAGATCACGTGGATTACAGCCCCTATTACACCTTAAACCGATTACATTTGGAAGCAAGTATTACAGCTGATTGTGGACAGTTTAGGTGGACTAAAAAATGATAAAAGTCCTACCTTTGGTAAGCAGGCCAAAATCTTGGAATTAATGGCAAGAACTAGAAATTTTATTCACATGATGGATCTCGGTTGTGATAAGATGATTCAACAGTTATTTCAATGCCTCCTAAGTAATTTCAGGAAGCATCATCCAAACAGGGTAAAGGCTTGCATGAAAACTATCATGTCCTTGATCCTAGATGAGGACAGTGACATATGTAAGCAGTTGCAATCAGACTTGTTGGCAATCTGGAGAGGAGAACAAAAGACCTCACCCGTGGCATATGAGCTCTCAGCTGAATTGATTGAGCGTAAGGCTGAAAGGTTCAAGGGTTTTATGATTGAAAATGAGCAAATATCAGTAGGCATACAGGTTATAGGGTCTCCAAAAATGAGCAAGAACCAAATGAGAAGAGGGCAGATTTGTTCTACATGCCAAGGGGCTTGGTCTCTTGAACATGTTTGTGGTATTATGCAGGGAAAAGATATGGTTAAAGATGGTGACAATCAGTTGGATGCCCTTAACATTTCATGTCATGAGGAATTGTTGGGTGACATAAAAGCAACCTTACCACTTCATACAGATCGGTTTGAGGCCTATGGTGACCATGATAACACCTGTGAAGGATATGAGGAATCATGTGATTTCTATAGTAGCACATCACTTATGCATAATGAGGATTTGGGTGACCAATCAGAGAATGCATTTCAAAGTGACAATGGTGAGAAGCATGCTTTGAAGAATCAGCTGAAGGATAGTGATGATGTCATTATTGCAGCTCTTGTGCATCATGATAGCACTCACCGGATTGTTGAAGATCTTTACAGGAAGGCTCAGATGGAAAAAGGACAAATTGGTATTGGGAGTGAATTTTATGTTGCTAATTTACAGGGGGTCAAAACAACTTGTGTGGTTTGGAAATCAGAATATCTATGTTTACTTTCAGATCGCGACTACCTGTTACAGGTTGCTGAAGAATATGTTGAGCAGTTGAGAAAAAAAGATGATGAGGTTAATAAGCTCAACAAAGAGCTTAATGTTGCTTAGGAAACATTGGAGCACACACATCTTGCTCTTCAGGAAGCAAGAAATCAGATTGTTGCCACTAGTCAGTACAAGGAACCAAACGACAAAGAAAGATCTACGTTCTTTCGGGAAGTGATTCAGCAACTTGATAGCATACAACAGACTTATGACTTGGATAGCTGTCCCAAAAGATCAGATAACAAATCTCTAGATCATCCAGGACCTCTTTATGAGTTGGATAACTTTCAGTCGGTTGACAATTTCTTGTTTGAGGTGGATGCTGATTTGACATTTGATAATCCACTTTTTGAGTTAGACGAGGATGAAATTTCCAATCCCCGTGATGAGGATGAGATTGATTGCAGGATTTGGGACCCAGGTCCAGTTACTCGAGTTGAGTCTTGGTCGCCAAACTGGAGTGACGAGGTGAGTTCAGTTGTTGAGCAGTTTGGTTTCTACATCAGCGGTTCAGGATGGGCAGTTGTGTCTTACTGCTAGATGGGTGATATACTTTTTCTTGTATTACCTCTTACTTATGGAGAGATGACTAGTTTTGATTGCATCTTGAGACCTTTAGATTCAGTCATTTTTGGTGGTCGTGTCAGCCTGATCATTTGAGATCCTAGTATTTGTATGATTGATGCATTGTTGTTTTGGGGAAGTAATGAGTGGCTTCACTTTTCTGGGCATGTTTTTGTCAGGATAGCACAGCAGCCGAGTGGGGCAATTTCCTTGAGGTTGGTATAGGATCCAGGCATTTTGGTCATAGCATGCAAGTACCGATTGCTTGAGGGCAAGCAATCCCCGAGAAGGGAGGATTTGTAATGTCCCCTTTTTTGGGCACATTATTTATGTTGCATCGTTAGTCGTTTTATCTTGGCCCGATAGGCTAACCAGGGCTTGACTGGGGTCAGTATGATATTTGGCCTAGGGAATTCCAGTTTCAGGCCAATCAGAGTAGTTTCCGCAGGGTTCCCAAATACTTACTATTTATAGTAAGTCAACAGAGTTCGGTCTTCGTGGCATTTCAGTATTGGACTTGGAGTGTATCGCTGAGAGCTTTCCGGCAAGCTATCACACGTCATCTTCTGAGTTTGTTTGGTCATCCATTTTAATGCCAGAAGATTTCATACTTTATTATTATGTCACTTTATTATTAAATGGATGTATTACTTTAAAGTGACAAAAGGTAGGAATATGAAAAGACAGAGAAGGGAAACTGAAGAGTCACAGTTGTTGCTTTAAAAGAAGGAATGGAGACTCATTTGAAATATGCTTAGTTTATGAATTCATTTTCTCTTGGAGAATCCAGAGAGCTCCCAGCTTTTGATTCTGAAACCAGAGGATGAAAACTTTCAGGCTTTCTCGGTGGATTGGACGAAAACCCAGTTCATCTCTGAGGTGGATTCGCGACGGAGTTCACCATTGCATTTCCAGGTTCATGTCATTTGATATTACTGTTGTATACTGTAGTTCAGATTTGGATTGTTTGAAATCCCACTGTTATTGTATTGTTGTTCTATAATGCAATAATATTCGCTGAGGGTTTTATTGGACATATTGCTGGTTTATTGTTGTTGAATCAATGATTTATTGAATGAATGTATTTGTTTAAATCTTCTGAGTTATATTTGAGGAGTTTCGGAGAAAATACCGGTTTGGGACATTTCAGTGGTATCAGAGCCGGTTTTCCTGCCTTCCTGTGAAAACATCTTATGATGATTTAATACAAAATGAAGTCTGATCTACTAGAACATCAACAAATACCGTTATCAATCTCAAAGTTCTCTGTACTAAATCTGATATCACAGCACAAGATCTGAACTATAACATATCAATGTTAAGTCAATATTCAAAATGTCTGATAATACTGATGTTAAGTCAATATTGCAAGACGTTTTTTCTGTATAACTGAAAACATATATGTCACTGAGTTCTGATACACAGCATGCTAAACAATTCAGATATCAGAATCTTCCTCTCAAGATACTAATCGAATATTGATGTCTATATTGCTTTAATCTGAAAATTAAAGACAATTCTCTGTATACCTGAAAGTTTGCAAACAATCTTCGTAACTGTCTTCAGAACAGAAAATTCCTTTTCAAAAATGTCTTCAATTCTACATGCATAGGTTTCAATTGACTCGCATAACTCTTCACAACAGTACAGCCTTCTCACTATTCTGTTGCATGTAATGAAATATACACAAATATCATTCTTCACTACAGAGAAGTCAGTCTTAAAAATATTTAATTGTCTTTAATACTTCCTTTTATATACGTCAGACCACTGGCACACACCTCACGTCCTTTCGAATAAAATTAAGCATATTTATAAAGTTTGATTGGTTGAGCGAGGAAGTTAATAAGTTAGAGTTGGTTTTTGAACTAACTACAACCTATCTCTCTTACGTGATCTTTCCAAAGCATGAGTCGACACTTTCTAATCTCATCATCTTTTGTCTTTAGTTACAAGTAACATCTGTAACTGATATCGACGTGGCACGTTCAACACCCCTTTGTATTACAACAATCATTTGCAAGAGGTTATAAATATTTCGATGGAAACTAAGTTCCTTCACATCAACATTAGTTTCGAAAATATCTCTTGATACGTCGTCCCTCTTCACATTTAAAGTTATTCTTACTTTTACAAAGAGTCTGAGAAGATGTGTCTTCTCTTCAAACTTATATTTGGTTTCACTTTCACAGACGCAAGTCTGAGTATGGACGGAAGCTTGAGAAATTACCTTCATTTTTCATTCGTATTTGCAGGTATCATCCCATCAAATATCATCATTTTTTATATTCCCGTTTCAATATTTGAGAAGACTTGAATGCCATTTGGATATGATAAACATTTCTCAATATCTGCTAACTCCTGGACACTCGTCGAACTCCATCTCACAGATTCTAAGCAGTAAATTATGCCATACATCAGCATTAATCATAATGAGGAATAATTCACAATCCTCAATTTCAGCAGACTTCTGGTGCAACAAACAACAAATATGTCCATGTGAATACACAAATAGATGCTTTTATGTATTCGTGCTTCAACATGATATACCAGGTATCCACTGATTTCAATGTCTAAGATATAATATTGATATAATCTGTTCAAAATGCAAATGTAACAGTGTGATTTGACATCAATGACAAAATAATCTAACACTAACAAATGTGCTTAACAAAAAACTGCTAGGCTAGAGGAATGCTATGGATCACAGAGAAATATGATAATTGTTGTATTTGTGACAAGAGCAAAAAGCTACTCACATATTCTAATTGGTACCTGAATATTTTCTATACAACTGAATGAAAATCTTGAGCTCTTTCCAATGTAGAAAAGAAAAGCATCTAATGAAATGCTATAATTCAAAGCCATACCATTGTCAACTGATAGCCCCTTCTTCCAACTGCTACAAAATTCTCCCAGGTTTAAGGTACATGTGGGTTTCTATAACAATCTATGGAGAAATGAAAAGCATGTTTGTTTCTCCTAAAAATGATTCTCAAGTCTCATTAGCATATTCTTCCAAATAGATTATCCTTCCTGTGAAGCTTCCCCATATGTCATGCTTTTAAAAAAGCCAATTAACAGCATCCGCTTTATTCCACATTTGATTTGTTTTTTTCCATCTTTTTCAGATTAGAATTAGAACCTCCCATTACAAACTAAGTTGTCAAATTTTTATTCAAATTCACCTCTAGTATTTTGCGTAATCAACATCTTCTACTTTTCTTTTGAGTAGGGGACACAAGACTATCTAAATCCTCATCTACTTCAGAGATTATGGAGAATATTTTATAATATTCCCTCTTCAGTTGCAGCCTCAAAGTGTTTATCCTTCTGTTAAAACTAATGTATATCTGCTGACAATAATAACATTGAAATTTATAGACCTAACGTTCACAACTAATAAGAATGACCCAAATTCAGGATAGGCTAGGTCAAACTTGGTTGTAAAACTGATAACTAAAATTATGTGTACCAATATTGGCAAATTAATATAATCATGACTCCATCCACATTACACGTGTTTGGGTTCAGTAGGTGAGACATGAGTAGTACAGACTAAGCGCTTCCACAATGGAAACCTGGAACCAAATCACCATAAGAACCATTTGACACAATCTTAAACAGCACATAATAATTTAGATCCAAAACCACACAGGAAAAGAACAGTAACCAACACCCAGGGACAAAAGCCATGTGTCCCAAAGTTAAGGAGTTATGATCAACTTTATGAACTAACCGACTTCATCTATGACAAAGTAAGAATTGTATGATCGGACCACAAATCAGTGTCTAAATCAAAGAAAGCGGTTTCACTAAATTGTAAGAAACCCCAAGGTTCTGAACCAAAATTTCACCTAACCACACTTGTAATTTTGTCAAACAGTTTGTGAGCGTTGCATAAAATTTCGTTCTTGTTGTAATTTGTGTTTTTGTATTGATTTCATAACATTCTTCAAAAAAACTGATACTAAAATCACACAGATCAATTGCATACAAATCACTGACTTTCAGATGTTCTACTACTTTAAGTTTCAGAAGAGAAGCATTTTAGCAAATAATTTGCATGTGCATTCTTCTTAGCAGAATTTCATTGGAAGATTAAATTACAGAATCAGTGACCAGAGATATAGTAGAATCATTTACCAATCACAACAGTGGCAATTCAGTTTCTTACAAACATACCAGAGATTACAAACTCTTTGGTTGACAGTAGTACGACCAGCCAACACTCTACGAACTCCCAGAAGTGGCTGAGAACCCCGATCATTAATACATATATGCCGCCATAGCATACTAAACCCGAAATTGTTATATTCACAGCAATATAGTGGATGGAGGGATTCACCAATGTACTCCTCTTTTCATTTGTTGTCCAATTCGATACACAGCTACAGATATGCTCCTGTCTTGCAACTTAACTTTAAGAACAAAAACTATATCAGTGAAAAGAGCTCTCAGCCTTGTCTTCACAAAAAAACTCGATTCTTCCCGGAAAATTACACCTTCAATTCCAGCGCTCTCAAAGAGAACCCGTCAATGGTGCCTGTTGTCTCAGACATGGAAGCTCTACTCTTTTCCATGAATTTATTGAATGCGTTTGTGTTTGCAGAATGCTACGCTAATCATAACCATTCCTGTTAGATCCAGAGGATTCCTGTTCGCTGAAACTTTATTCACGACAATATTATTCGCAACCCAATATTCTTCCTTTGATATTTCCACAATTTGTATAATCACCGCAGATAAATAATAGTCGTTCCCATTCAAATATAAACCTTTGATTCCATCAATATGGAATTACAGCAAACATTCTTCAGAGATATTAAAACGGACTTAGAATAGTCTGTTGAAATAAAGCTCGGGCCCACGACACTATGAAATATAATGGCCTCATGAAGACACCCATCTCACATTGATATTTCGCCTCAAACTTTAACCCAGCCAATAATATTATTCTCCACGGCAGAACATAACCTTATGTCTTTGCAAGCATTAAATCCTCATATTATTTCCCAGCAATATTATTAATAGTATTTATAATTGATATCTGTTAAAATATGCAAATTCAGCTTTTAGAAACCTTTACCACAGCAAATTTTATCCTTTGATTGCCAGGCAATGATCAATATCAGAAGTAAATATTCCAGAATCTGAAAATACCTTATCTCTCCGGGATTGGCTCTTTAAGAGACTCTTCAAATTTGGCACAAGTGTGAATTCCGTCGTGAATCCACTCCCAGGAATAACCAGGTTTTCGTCCAGCTCTTCTGATCACTGAAGGGTTTTGTCTCCACTAATTCCTCAATGCATAGCACAAGTCAAATTCATTAAATACAATATAATATCTAAACGTAGTGAAATGAATTTGCAAACCCTCTTTTATAAACAATCTTGTGAACCTTTCGAAACTTTCCACATGAGTCGCTTCTACAATAAGCTATAGCACTTTATTAAAATGACTTTTAATAATGTTTTATTATTTTATTTTAAGTCACTTATTAATTAAATCAATTATAATAAAGTAACCTTTGTAATATTCAATTTATTTGAATAACTTAAAATTAATTATTTTAATTAATTTAAATAGCCAAAATTGGGGACATTACATAAATCCACTTAATGTTAACTTCTACCCACTTAATTTAGTGGAGCAATTTTAACTCCCGTGAAATCATCCATTTGCATTTGAGCACTCTCATCATTACAATCCCCTTCATAATCATCATAAGGAACTCACAAGTTATGCTTATTAAAAGAGCAATGATATGTTCAAATATAGCTCTTTGAATTCCCAACAACTCAAGATTTTCTAGATGTTAACATATTGTTCGTTCGTGTTTAACTATGCATATATTATATATATAATATTAATAATAATTGTTAATATATATATTTCTTTGATAAATATATATTGGTACGAACTCATACATATATATATATATATATATATATATATATTAGTTATTAATAAATGATATGTATAATGAACAGTCACTTCATTTAGTATCAACAGCCACATCTCTCTATAATGAATAGTCACAACTATTCATTATAGATTCTATATATAAATACAAATATATTTTTGTAGAATCAATCAATCACAAAGGCAATTGCATTCTGCTACATATTAGTTTATACATTATCTTCAGATCTACATTTCTTAACATGGTATCAGAGCAAAGCCTGGGAGTTGATAGTTGAGGAAAAATTGATTTGAAGATATCTTAACTTATTATAGTCAGATCACTATACAACGACCATAATTGCAATAACATATCATTGGTGATATTATTGACCACAGAAAACAATATTATTATCGTGATTAATATCGACTGCTGAAGACAGTATAGTTATTATGGGATCATCACCAATTGGAAAGACACATACTCAGCAATATT
>MU225509.1:1535269-1548890 GCA_018584345.1 Thuja plicata | reverse complement strand
CCCTAGCTAAGAGGGAGTGTTGATGTTTTGTATAGCTATGGTGAGGGTCATAAGTTTTGACACAGGAGACCACTACACATTCTGTTTGATCATCCTCCCTAGCTAAGAGGGAGTGTTAATGTTTGTACCTTCGGTTGTATGATCATTAGAATACATATAATATATGTTGATTAATAATAATATAATATATATGTTACATTATCATTAATCATATGAAATTTAATATTTAATATTATATTATTATATTATTCTTAATTAATAATTGATTGATGAAACATTATAAGATTGATTAAATTATAATTAATGGGAAGAAAGGACATGTTGCTTCCCATTAATTATAATTTAATCAATCTTATAATGTTTCATCAATCAATTATTAATTAAAAATAATATAATAATATAATACTGAATATTAAATTTCATATGATTAATAATAATATAACATATATATTATTATTAATCAACATATATTATATGTATTATAATGATCATACAACTGAAGGTACAAACATTAACACTCCCTCTTAGCTAGGGAGGATGATCAAACGGAATGTGTAGTGGTTTCCTGTGTCAACACTTATGACCCTCACCGTAGCTATACAAAACATCAACACTCCCTCTTAGCTAGGGAGGATAAATCAATCCAATGTCAACACTTATATGACACTTGACAACATCAATCATATCATGTAAGCAATAAAAGCATCATCCTCATGATGCAATCAATAGAAACATAGTCTCAAGATGTGGATTGCCTCCATCGGCGATTCTATCCACAAGCTCTTGTGTGGATTGCCTCCATCGGTGATTCTATCCACAAACTCACGAGCTTTAGAGTGGATTGCCTCCATCGGCGATTCTATCCACAAACTCGCGAGATTTAGAGTGGATTGCCTCCATCGGCGATTATATCCACAAGTTCACGGGTGGATTGCTCAATCAGCAATTCTATCCACGAGCTTCTCAAGCTTTAATGTGGATTGCCTCAATCGGCGATTCTATCCACAAGTTCTATCTATTATGATCTGTTTCAACCATCACAAGATGTCTATAACAATAGAAGGTCAATGGTTTGTTTAAGAAACTGAATCCACCATGCAAGAAATCATCTATTGCAATATGTTTTAGCCATCACACGATGTCTATCACAATAGAAGGCCAAGTAATTGTAAGGTCGTCACCTTTCAATAACTCTTACAAATACAAGTGATAATCATTTAAAAGTTGTCACTTCCTCATGATGTACACAAGGGGCAGGCCCATTAAAAATATGGACTCACGCACATGACATCCATCATGCCTCAGCGCAGAGGGTGGAAACAAGGGATTTCACCTTGAACTTCAGTCACAGAGAAGAACTCATTGAGAAGATATCAATCTGTTGATCTTTTCATCCAAGATTGCTTAAGACAAAATGTTAGACTCCCTCTGAATCTGATATCAATCTTTTTCTTGCCAGAGCATCTCCGGAAAAGATCAAGGCAAATATCTCTTATAGTACGTACAGAATTACAGATGACAGAGAGACTACAATGAGTAGATAAATGTAATATTCAAGGATAATAGATACTTATCTGCACATCAATATCCTTGACACAAGTTGCTTCAATGAAGGTCCATATACATCAAATCAGAAAACACCTTCTCAGATTATTTGAGACATCTCCCCTTTGAATCATCTCCCCACTAAGGATGGTTCAAATGGGAATGTAATATTGGTGATTATTCCCCCCCCACAATGTACAATTCCCACTCTTATATTGTTGAACACTTCTCATGTCTTCTTGTGAAATCACTTGATTGCTCCAAGAAAGGTGACACTTTACAATTAATGTTTTCTTTATAGAAAGAGACACCCTTCCTTGAATACGTTCTTCTTTGTTAATGCTTGACCACGATCATAACAAATTAATATATCTCTTTAATGAAAGTTGCTTTCAGAAATTTCACATAGATTTGTACACGGTCCATCATAGCTTTTGAACCCCACAATTTCTCTCCAATCTCTCCGGTGAGATTCTTCAAAATTTGTTTTTCACCAACATATCCAAATTTCAGCAATATCCAACTGTGGATTTGTGAGATATGGTCCCTGTACTGGACTATATTTTCTGAGACAGTCACACATTCACCATCAACAAACTACTCTCTTACATTTGCAGTTTGGCTCTGATACCATGTTAAGTTTTAGGATAGCTGCAAATGTAATAGCACTCTATGTTGTATGTTTTTTTCCAAATGCAACAATCTCTCTTTCATTTATATTGGGAATGAGGCTAGGAGAGACATGTCCCATGAATGTCTATTCATTATTATTTATAAGAAAGGACATCCCTCTTCCCATTAATTATAATTTAATCAATCTTATAATGTTTCATCAATAAATTATTAATTAAGAATAATATAATAATATAATATTGATATTAAATTTCATATGATTAATAATAATATAACATATATATTATATTATTATTAATCAACATATTATATGTATTCTAATGATCATACAACTTAAGGTACAAACATTAACAGTCTATTCTAAAAGAAGAGAATACGATGAAGGAAGGACAGCCACTCTGAAAGAAGAGAGTGTGGTGCATGTAACGCCTAGCGAATTAGCTTAGTGTACATAATCTTAGGTCTTAGTTTCGTGTAGATTGTTTCAAGTAGCAATAAACAGGGGGAGCCTTCCCTTATAATTGGGAGGGACTTTGTCTTACGTGTTGTGGTTGAAACTAGTGTTTTGCAATTGATCCAAAAACTATCGGTTGCAAAATATTCAGCCAACAATGTTTCTTCCATTCTTTTATGAATGTATTCATAGATTCAAAAGTGGAAAGAGCTAGATTTCATACCTCTATTTTCGCATTCAGTTTTTTCTTTTTGTTTTGAATGTGTTTACAGAATCTCTTACCATAAGAATTGCAATGGTAGCTAATTCTACCTCCACAACTCAACCTAAATCCAAAACAAATCCAAGTTGTCCTCTATTGAAATATATTCAAATGAAACAACCGGCTCCGGATGGTGGGGGTTACATTTGTGTAATGTCCCCTTTTCGGCTATCTCGGAAAGTTGGGACAATTACATAACCTCTCCTTCTTACTCTATCAAGTGATTGCAAATAAACCAAGTAATGGAAATTACACAAGTTATCAACTGCTATATCTGATATATAGATATAAATGTATGCAAGATGATATAGATTTGATAGCAATATCTGATATTACAATATGTAATAATACTTTATCACTTATAGTGATAATAGAATGATGCTATGTCTGATATAATTGATATATTTAAGCAATCAATTTATATTGCTTTCAGCAATGGTTTGCAATATCTGATATGTCAATTTAAACATGCAAATATATAGATATAACTAGGAGTGATATGTTGCTGCTTCAAATTGATAGCCAAATGCTTGCAACTTACTAATGGATGTCATTTCTGATATTCAATCTTTAAAATCTGCAATCCCTTGTTGTCATCTCTGATCTGCACTATAATGCTTGCAACTGATAATGCAGATGGCATTTGGTTTTAGAAAGCAGATCCAAAGCTGGATTAGCGAAAATAAATAAATGTCCAAGCGATGTTTTCTTGAGAGATTGTGAATGCCTTCTTATAAATTGGGATAGGAATGATGAGTCATGTCGCCGAAGGACATGTCTTATGGCCATTCATAATCATTGCACCTTTCCATTATTGATTAGACTGAATCGCGTCCATTCTACTAATAATCACCGTTTACTTATCATGCCTCTCCAATCCATTCTTCATAACAATTCGGTTCTTTTAGACTTAATCAATGCCTTCCTTTAATTAGTGTTTTCCGACTAGTTAATCTTCTTCATTGAATCGACACTCAATGCAGACTGACTGAGTCAATATCGTAATTGGTGAAATAATTATCATCGTGCCTTTTCATTACTCAATCATGACGCTGACACTAATATCGATTATTATCTATCCTTTCTAGTCATTGATCCGATCTTTTCGAATATGATAGACCATTGTCCTCCACGTTGTTTGTTAATGATAGTCATGACTAATCATAGATTAGTCGACTAAATCGACGTTTGATCCATAAACTCTAGAAGTTGCCTTTAGATCATGTCTGCAGTGATACGATCATTTTTCTTATACTGATCCATATATCTTCATTTCTGTTTTTCTTCCTCATCGATACTCAAAATATCAAGGAGACTATTCTTCATATTGAACGACTTTTACTAATTTTTATAATCAATCTCCTTCATTCTGATTACATGTTGATAATAGATTCAGTCGCCAATGATGATTATAGTCTTCATTTGCTCGATCAGATGATAGTAATGCTATCATCAACTATAGACTTCCTCCTTAAACACGATCATTATTCTTATATTGATCACGACTCTATTATGGTCACCTATAATGATCATGATCATTGTGACTGTCATAATGCTAATCAATCATCATCTACATTATTTTGTTGTCCAATCTTCTAATCAACCATATCCAATCTTCTAATCTTGATTTGAACATTGAGGGATTGAAGTTAGTAACCTTGATGTCGACTGCTCACAATGATAAGACTTTATCAGTGTCTCCTTCTGATCAACACTTAATCAAAACTCGGATGTCATCTTGCCTCGGTTGACTGATCCATAGAAAGAATGTTGATATCTCAAAGGTAATCATCTCTTCATATGACATTCATTGTCTTGAGTGTCTTCGTTATATTGATTGTCTTATCGATGAAGATGATCTTCATTCTTGGTGTTCTTATTGATGACGATCATTACCTGAGATCAAACCCTTATTCCTCCTAATATAACCAGGAAACCGTCATATGTATAAGACTTTGCGGTTTCCAAATCTCTTATTCCCTTACTAACATCTAAGAATTAGTTACTTATAGCTAATTCTACTTACTCCTATTTGCTATTGGTGTCCAGAGACTGCCCTCCTTGTCCACAAAATTGGTTGCAGAATGGGGATATTGCAATTTGGAAATGCAATGGATGTGACGTTTACTATTCTAGTTCACATTTTAAGGTCAAAGACCATGTGTGGAATAACTGGAAAAGGCATCAAAGCTTGGCCTAGAATGAACAGTGTACATGTGATTAGAGATAATGATAGCATATATTATGGAGCAAGAACAAGCAAATGAACAAGATTCGGTTAGTGGGTACAGCTAAATAAAATTTTAGTACCTTTTTACATTTTCAATGACATGGTCATTTTAGATGGAATAGAAACATTTTTTTAACTTTTTCTCAATTAAATTCCTAATAATTAGATTACATTTATATTTCTAGTTTGCTATGTCAAACCCTTTACTAAGTAATGCTCCTCCTGCTATAGCAGCATTTGTAGACTTGTTTGAGATACAAGAAAATGACTCCACATAGAACTAGTTGTTGGAAAACGGAAGCTTTCAGCACTACCCCTGAAGCTAGTAGTAATTGAGGAACCTTTCCGGCAATGGGGTTTTGACTTCATTGGCACAATTAATCCATCCTCCAGTGCTGGACATGCATATGTCCTAACTGCGACTGATTATTTCACCAAGTGGGTGGAGGCAATTCATGTAAAGAATGCAACATCATCAGTAGTGTGTGCGTTCTTGAAGGAGAATATAATTTCTCGCTTCGGTGTGCCAAATAAAATTGTGACAGACAATGTTGCGACTTTTTCTTTTGCAGAGCTCACACAATTTTGTTTTGAACATGGTATTACACTCTCATTCATCCGATTATTACCCTCAAGGTAATGGTCAGGCTGAATCAAGTAACAAAAATTTGGTTACTATCATTCGCAAGCTGGTGGATGAAAATCAAAGGTCTTGGCACAAGGCTTTGTTTGATGCTTTGTGGGCGGATAGGATTACACCTAAAAGAGCTATTGGGATGTCACCATTTCAGCTTCTTTATGGGGTAAATGCGGAAATTCCCATACCTCTAGAGCTTCTTGCTTTAAAATTGGCTAGAGTTGTGGAAGATAGTACATTTGAGAATACTTTGGATAAAAGGATAATGTTTCTTCATCAACTAGCAGAACAAAGAACTCAAGTGGTAGATCGACTTGCAGCACATCAACAACAAATCAAGACACTTTTTGACAACCAGACAGAGAGAATTTCAGGTTGGAGACAGCGTCTTACTCTGGGATAAAAGGCAGGAACCAAAAGGAATGCATAGCAAGTTTGATTCTCTCTGGCGGGGTCCATTCACAATTCATCAAGTTGCAGGTGAAAACCTTTTCTTAGTTTTTAGGATTTTGAGCTTTTTTCTTTGGTCGCCTGACTCTATAGCCCAATGGAATAGATGAAGGTACTTAGAGGTCTGGATTCTACGTTCCTTATTGTTCCTGAGAACAAACGAGGTAAGTACCCCCAGTCAGAGAAAATTGTTCTCAATTTTCCATTCACAAAATTGGACAACCCTACACAATTTTCTAGTAGATTGGTAGGTGTTTCCTCTAGGGTTATAATGCTTTTAAAGATGTCTGTCTGAGATAATCACTCATCCCTTCGTATGTCTTGGAATTTTTTTTCATTCTAGGAGCATTGTTTTCTAAAGGTTCTTGTCAAGCTTATCACCTCATTGTTTGTTGGAAATGAGTTTTTCATCTCTGTTGACAAACACTTGACTCTTTATAACCTTCAGGTCTTTTCTTCGTTTTTCTTAGTTTTGTGTTTAGTCTTTGATCTTTTTTTGCCTTAGGATTGTAGCTTTTCAAATTTTGCTCATTTTGAGCTATCTTAGGCATCAATCGGAGTTGTCTGGCTCAAGTTATTAAGGTTTTAAGCACACTGCAAGTGGGGTTTTTCTCCTTGATCGCACGTTTCGATTAAATCTCTCAAAAGTGGACTTTTTGTGGTTAATTGCATGAAGTAAAAACGTCATTTATATGTAAAGTGGGTTTAGAACCTCACTTTAAAATTTCACAGCATTCTGAGAAGTTTTGCCTATAGTTTTCAATGATGGTGGACTTTTCTAACCTGTCTAAATATTATATCATTTAAAATTATTTAAGACTATGTTAAGTGATGCAATTATGTGGGCTTTTTATATGATATTGCATATCACCATATGCAAATCATGTTTAAAATTTCGTTATCAACCCAAGCGACAAAAGGTGGGTTTTTTAAAAGGAATTGCATGTTATTTTAACATGTATTTGGTCTTTAACAAGTGGAGAAATCGACCTCTATTGCATATTGCAAATGCATGTTATTTTAAACATGTTTTGAGTCACTAAAAACTCATCATTAATCCTACTGATGGCGATTTTGTAGCTTTTTGCATATCTCCAAGTACATGCAATACTATTCAGAAAGCTCGTCAACACTCTAGGGCGTCGTTTTTGAAGTCATTTGCATATGTCTTTTAGTTATGAAAACATATGTGAAACTCCAAAGAAACCCGTGTTTCTCCTTTAAGAGTCATGGTTTCATTTAAGGATAGGGCGGCATTTTTTAAAGAGAATCTATATCTTGAATGCCTGCGTTATGGAATAGAAAGCTCGTCTAAGGATTAAAACTCGTCATTAACTAAATATTTCGCATATGCAAAGACCATTTCGAAACCCGTCTAGGGCATCAAGGTCGAGTGAAGGCATGGTTGTTTGATGCATTCCGGCCAAAGATAATCATCCTCCAAGGTATGGCGTCGTTTTTATGAGTCTTTGCATATGTTAATGCATGTTTTATTAAACACGAACTGCATTCCTTCTCTAATGGCATCATTTTTGTAAGCTATTGCATATGCATTTGAATCCTTCATAAAGTGTTGATTGTTAAGTTTGAAACTTTCTTCCTTGTTGCTGTTTTTCGGCATTTCGAATCTCCATGGAGGAGATTTGTCATTCATTTCTTATTGACTCATGAGAATGCATTAATTCAGTTGGAAGAATTTATTAGAATATTATATTGTTTATTACTTTAATGGTCATCTTATGTAAATATATGTAAAATAGATAGATTAGATTAGATAAGATTGATTCCTCGATCTTCTGAAGTTTCCTTTAGAAACTTTCTATTTTCCATCTCTTGTAAATTCTTTATATTGATCACATTGATCAATTGTTAATATACAATCATTTTTTACCAATTACTTTGCGTAATATGGTATTAGAGCAAGCTACCAAAAAAAAATCATTTTTTTCAAAAATTTCATTCTCCAGTCTTTTTGAAAAACGGTTTTTTAACAATCTTTTGCGCAGTTGTTCTTCTCTTCAACCCGAATAGGGTTCTCTACTTACGCAGGTCTCTTTTCTTCCATTCTGGAAACCCGCGGCTCTCTGCAAATCGTCATTTTTTGCTCGTGTTTTTGGTCTGGACAGCATTTTCTTGTGGGATTTCCCTTGCGTCTTTAGGGCTTGTGATGTTTTTTGAGGCACGATCCATTTTTTCTCTGCCATTTCTGAAGTCTACCGGCCGTTTTTTTCCATTCTACAACCACGCGATTTCAAAAACGCGTTTTTTCTGGTTGTGTCTGCTCAAACATCCACTCTTTCGACCTTCATTTTGGTCGTTTTTGTTGAAAACAACATTCTCTTCTGCTTTCTGAAGTTTCTAATCTGCTTCGGCTACAATTCTGGAGAATTTTTTCAGCGTTTTCTTAAAGTTGCAGACCTACTTCAGCCGGCTAGGGTTTCATTCAAAACCCCTCTTTTCCGTGCTCGATTATAAAGTTTTTTTTTGCAGATTCTTGGTGGGTTTTTCACGATCTCAACTGAGTCGGTCTCGGAAATTTTTTGATGCATCATTTTATGTGCCTCGAAATTTATGCCAGCGGATTTCAAATCCGATTTCAGATTCCTTCTAGGTTTTTCCAGCTCTCTTTTGGGTCTTCATTGGATTTTTCTGGGTCAGCAAGAAATTTTTCTTGAAATTTGTGCCAACCGTACTTCATCAATTTTTGAAGTCTGTCCCTGATTCTGCCTCTGTTTTTTGCATTGGGATTCGTGTTTCAAATTCTATGTTCGCACCTCTTCTCTATTTTTTTGCTTTCTATACATTGGGCAGCATGCAAGATGGCGTCACTCACCAACTTGATGTTGGAAACTTGGAAGGCAATCAACGATTTAACAGCCACAATTATAACACCTGGAAGCAGCGCATGTTGACTATCTTTGAATACCGCCGCCTAGAAACACTTGTTTTGGGCACCGAGACTCGTCCGACCACAATCCCAGCAGATCAGGACAAGTTTGATGATCGGAATCGAGAGGCTGTGATGCTTCTCAAGCTCTGCCACAAATGATCAGTTGCCACAGATTCCCTCTGGCAAGTCTGTAGTAGACATCTAGAAGCATTTGAAGGAGTTGCATGAGACATCCAACAAGAGTCGCACGTTCTTTTTGAAGAACCAATTGTTCTCCATTATGATGGATGAATGCATGTCCTTACAGGAGCATCTCACGAAGATTAAGGACATTCGCGATCAGCTTGAAGCTATCGGTCGAAAGATGGAGGAAGAAGCTATGGCAGTTATTACTCTGAAAAGTCTACCAAAATCTTATGAGCACTTTATAGAGACTCTCAACATTACTTCCACTAATGTTGACCTAAAATTTCCAAAGTTGTGCACCAAACTTCTGCAGCGGGATCGTTGGAACAGTTTGGTAGCAATGCCACCTCGTGCTCCTTAGAACAGGCCTTTGTCGCGAAATCCTTTCACAAGGATAAGGTAAATTTCAGTCATCTCAGTCTCTTCAATAGAAGGGCTTCAGTCAATCTCAGGATGGTTGAAAGAAGAAGATTCAATGTAATTATTGTCATAAATTTGGCCATATGTTACAGGATTGTCGTCATCGATTAGCTTCTGACCAGCGGAAGCAGGGAGGATCTCAGCCTAAAGCCAATGTTGCTGAGCACACAGAGCAGAAAGAGTCTGCCTTTTACGCTTTCATGGCTAAAAGACCTATAGACCATGTCAAATCTTCTGACTGGTATATTGATTCTAGTGCTTCTCGACATTTCACTCACAGGCGGGATTGGCTTACAGAATTTTCTCCCTTTATTGATTCAGTTATATTTGGAGGAGGTGAAGAGTATACAGTTGTCAGCAAGGGCAACGTTCAAATTCAATCTGGTGGGAGGAATCTCATATTCCTCACTGTATACTACGTTCCTAGCATGGAACTCAATCTTCTCTCAGTCAGTCAGATTATGCGACATTCTCCTCAGCTTGATGTTGTATTCAGTGCACACAAGTGCTCGATTGTTGATCGTGCGACACGCACTACTGAAGTTATTGGCATTGAGGATCATGGTCTATACAGGCTTGTGAATACAAGTGATTCTTGAGCATGCCTTCGCAACAAAATCAGCATCTATCAGCAGTCTCTGGCATCAGCGATTTGGTCACCTGAACATTCATTATCTGGCTCAGCTTGTTCAGGGTGATTTAGTACTTGGTCTACCTGAAATTCAAACTCAAAATCAGCGAGTTTGTGGCGCTTGTCAAGCTGGGAAGCAGCACAGGACACCGTTCAAGGATGGTGACTCATGGCGAGCCTCAAAGGTACTACAGTTGGTCCATGTTGATGTATGTGGTCCAATAAACACTACTTTTGTTACTGGGTGCAAGTATTTCTTGCTTTTTGTTGATGATTTCAGTAGAAAAATGTGGGTGTACTTTCTTAGACAGAAATCAAATGTGTTTACTTTATTTTAGAAGTTAAAGGCCTTAATAGAAAAAGAATCTGGTTGTTCTAATATATCTCTTAGGTCTGATAATGGGGGGAGTTTAGTTTTCTATTGCTTTCTCTTCTTTCTGTGATACACATGGCATAAAACGTCAGTTAACCACACCATACACCCCTTAACAAAATGGCATTGTAGAGCGTCGCAACCACACCATTACAGAATTGGCCAAGTCTATGATGGAACACAGAAATGTTCCTAAGAAATATTGGGCAGAAGCAGTGTTTACTGCGGTCTATCTCCTTATTAGGTCTCCCAGGCATGTTGTTAAAGGGAAGACTCCTAAGGAAGCCTGGACTAGTCGCAAACCTAGGATCAGCCACCTGAAAGTTTTTGGCTCTTTAGCTTATGTATGGATTTCTGATGCTCAACCCTCTAAGTTGGATTCCAAGAGTCAGAAGCTTATGTTTACAGGTTACAGTGACAACCATAAGGCTTACCAGCTGATTGATGTAGACACTGATCGTCTTATCTTCAGTTGCGATGTTGTCTTTGATGAAGAACGAGGACCATTTCAGCTTTCCTCGTCTGAGCAGAATTTGGAGGATCGGCCTTTGAAGGCTTATGATTTGGGTGTTCGTCTTCCATTGGGTTCACCTGATGGGAGGGATGATGCAGACTCTATCTTTGATGATGCACTACCTGACTTTCGTCCGAATGATGTTGATCTTCCACTTGTTGCAAATCTCCTTCCACCTCCGGCTCCAGTTATTCCTCCTCCTAATGTTGGCACATCTACTCTCCGACCTAAATGGTAGGCTAAGACAATCAACGATCTTTGTCCTGATAAGCTCATTGAGGGTAGATCCTCTAGAAATAAGGGCAAGCAGCAAAATACTGTTAACTTTGCTCTCATGGCCAACCTACATAGCATTTATGAGCCTCAAACATTTAAAGAGGCAACACGGATTCGAGAGTGGGAACAATCAATGGATGCCGAATACCTGAGTCTTCTGAAGAATCACTCCTGGGTTCTCTTTGATCTTCCTCCAGGGAAGAAGCCCATTAGTTGCAAACGGGTATATAAGGTCAAGTATCATGCAGAAGATACCTTAGATAAATACAAGGCCAGACTGGTTGCTTGAGGGTTCACACAGCGGGAGGGCATTGACTATGAGGAGAATTTTGCTCCTACTACCAAGATGAGTACAATTCGTCTTCTACTCGCCATTGCAACTCAGTGTGGATGGAAAGTCCATCAAATGGATGTGAAGGGTGCCTTCCTCAACGGTGAGTTGCAGGAAGAGGTCTACATGACGCAGCCTCTTGGTTTCAAGGTTGTTGGCACAGAACACCAAGTATGTAGGCTCAAGAAAGCACTCTATGGACTCAAATAGGCTCCTCGAGCGTGTTACATCAAGATTGATTAGTACTTGGTTGCTCATGGTTTCCAGCATTGTCCTAACAGTAATTTGTATATCAAACACTTCAGTGATGATATTCTTTTCCTTGTTGTCTATGTGGGTGACTTGATCATTACTGGCAGTTCAGCACATTTAATTGCAGAAATCAAACAAGACCTGTGCAAGGATTTTGATATGACAGATTTGGGGCTTCTCCATTATTGTTTAGGTGTTGAGGTTTGGCAGACTGGTGGCAGCATTTTTCTTTCTCAGTCTAAGTATGCCAAGAACTTGGTTGACAGGTTTCGAATGCAGGATTGTAAACCTACTTCTACACCTATGGAGCAAGGGCTGAAGTTATCAGCCAAATCTGATTCTCCTCATGTTCATGAAACCACTTACAGACAGCTAGTAGGCAGTCTCATCTATCTTACTGCTACTAGACCTGATCTCAGTTTTGCAGTCAGCTATATTTCACACTTCATGACAGCCCCCAAGGCTGATCATTGGGTAGCAGCGAAGCGTGTGTTGCATTATGTATGACTGATCTCATTCAACAGTATTTACTTCAGCATTAGAATACTTAAATACTATCAAAGCTATTATCACAACACTCCCTCTTAGTGAGAGAAGATTTAAGTTGTGTCTTTCAATGCAATAGTACGTCATGATTACCGACACATTCGGGACAACATAAAGAAGTCTTTAACCATGATTAATACTCATTATTTCGATATCATGATATTCGGCACAATCTAGGACATATTCACAAATATTGTCCAAAAAGGAAGAAATTCAAGCTGCACTAGCTGAAGTCAAAGAAATGGAAAACCCACTCTTCTTCCTAGCTCTGTCAAGTGAACTAAACTCAAATAAAAGCACCTGGATAATTGATAGTGGAGCCTCCAGACATATCACTGGATTCAGGGATCAATTTGAAACCTTTAAAGGGAACTCCTCGGAAGAAGTTACAATTAGTGATAACTCTACTTATCCCGTGAAAGGAATTGGGACCTGTTCAATCAAGATACGAGGAGTGACCTTACAGTTAAAGGAAGTACTATATGTACCTGGAATAAAAAGAAACTTAATCTCCATATCAGGACTAGCTTATCAAGGATATAGAGTCACATTCAATGAAGATAAAGTTCTTCTCTGGACTAAAAATTTCAATATCAAAAATGCCATTACTATAGGATCTAGGGAAGGTAGTCTATATAAATTATGTGGTGAACAAAAAATTGCCTTAAGCCATGAAGTTCAAAACAATAATAAGATATGGCACAAAAGGTTAGGCCATATTAGATATAGTGCTCTTCCAACTCTAAAAAGAATCACTTAAGGGATACCTCATCTTAAACCTGAACACTCAGGCATATGCAAAGGTTGTGCCTTAGGAAACAATACAAAAGGATCCTTCCCGACAAGTGAACACAAATCTAAAATTGTATTAGAACTTATTCACACAGACCTATGTGGGCCTATGTCAACTCACTCCTTGTCAGGTGCCTTATACTATGTAATCTTTGTTGATGATTACTCTAGAAGAACCTGGATATACTTCCTAAAACTA
>MU225509.1:1475029-1535219 GCA_018584345.1 Thuja plicata | reverse complement strand
GTCAACTCACTCCTTGTCAGGTGCCTTATACTATGTAATCTTTGTTGATGATTACTCTAGAAGAACCTGGATATACTTCCTAAAACTAAAAGAATCCAATGAAGTTCTATCTAAGTTCAAAGAATTCCAAGCACTAGTTGAAAATCAAACCTGCAAGAAAATAAAAAACCAAAAGGTCTGACAATGGAGGTGAGTATACTTCCAATATTTTTAAAGAATTTTGCAAATCTGTTGGGATTAAGAGGGAGTATACTGTACCATATAATCCTCAACAGAACGGAGTAGCAGAAAGAAAAAATAGAACCATTATCGAAGCAGCAAAAGCCATGATGCATGACCAAAACATTCACATCTCCTTTTGGGCAGAAGCTGCAAACACAGCAGTATACATACAAAATAGGTGTCCTCATGCTATCCTAGAAAATACTACACCAAAAGAAGTATTCACAAGAAACAAACCTGACTTAAGCCATCTAAGAGTGTTTGGTTGTCCTGTTTACATTCATGTTCCAAAAGAATAGAGAACTAAACTAGAACCCTCTGGTAAGAAGGGTATATTCGTAGGATTTATTGTCATTTGTTTCAAAAAGCCAAGGATTTATATTTCCAATGAGGACCCCCAAACTACAGAGCCATAAAGAACAGTAGGTCGAATGAGAGCGTTGAAAAGTGTCATCTTGGACATGGTGTCTCAAAAGTGATGTCGGAAGCACTATCTCTCAAGAAGGGCGAGTGAACCATACCCCTTATTGATATGAGGCTAGATGGCAGGTCTCAAGCTGAAACAGGGACTAGAAAACTTAACCCCCAGATAGGATTAGGAAGGAACAATCTCAATCTCAATACCAGCAAAGAAGAAGTGAAGATGAGAGGTCTTGATGCCATTAAAGACCATCACCTTAGTCCAATAGAGTTTTTTAATAAAGAGGGCCACCAAGAAGTTGACACCACCCTAGGAGGTATAAGTGATTTTAAAGACAAAAAATGATAAAAACATATGCCATTTTGGAGCAATAAATGATTAATCATTAAGTGATAATATTTTATTAATAAAATAAAAAGTTAGCAACCCTACAAATGGTGTTTCTTTTTGGGGAAGATTAAAAAGAATTTGGAGGCTTTTGATTTTTCATTCTTGAGCAATGGAAATCGGAGATTTTTTGGCTTCTTGTGGAGAGCAAGAGTTTCAACAGTATTTGCAGACATTAAAAATGAAAACTCTAAAAGATAGAGTGCTTGCAGGTGTGATAGATCACCCAAGAGCATTCATACAGGTTGCTTCATTCAGAAAAATCAACAGAAGGATTTATTTTCAGATTGCAACAGGAATAATTAGCAGGGTTCATTGTAATTTTCAGAATAAGGGTTGATCTATACATTTTTGACACCCTGCAGCAGTTTCATGTGCATCTACAACCAACCGCACCAATTGCCTGCAATTATAATTTTTCTAGCTGACGTTGAGGATTTCAAAACATACACAAATCAGAATTGTTGTTGTTACTTCAGACTACACAGATTTATTAACATAATCCTGTCCATCAGCAAATTATTAAATCTTCCAGTTAGGCATTGGAGTTGGATTGTCTGGCAACCCTAGGATTTAAAACTTTAAGAGAATCAGATTTATGACGGGGTATGTACTAAAATAAATCAATTCCACTTTTGGATTTATGGTTCTAGAGGAAAGTTTAATTTGATTTTGTCAAGTTTTGAATTCCCATTTGCATTTCAGTTTTCAAGTATTTCAGAATTTTTGCATCGTCTTTCTATCAATTCCAAAACTCAAAAAACTCAAAAAAATCAGAATAATCAAAAATTGTAGCTCCAGATCAGGGATGGGCCATTTCAGTGGTATCAAAGCAGAGTTTCCTACCATCCTAGTGGGTAGCGATCATTTATTGCTTTTCATTAGTTTCATAACAAATTTTACAATATAACTACAGGTGATAAGTCAATATTTGAGTTGATGCAAGAACTTTGTAAGCTAATGAAGAACTCAAAGGGTATATTAAGAATTAACAAAACCAAAAAATGATGAATGTGAGACAAAACCACAGGATGTCACTTTGGTCATACATGCATCAACAGTGGATAAGATTGTGCATGAAGGAAGTAACATAACAACAGCCTTGAATACACCCATACAGCCTTCCAGCGAAGTTGTTGAGACTAGTAGAAAGGTTGGTGTAGATGAGATCATTATTGATTCAACTTCAGAAGATGGGCTTGTTGAGGGGAAAAGGGATAAAGTTTTGAAACAACTAACAATGATGATTCCTTTTCTCATTACCGTGATGGATTTGATTTATTTCTTGAGAACAAATCTGGTTTGTCTTTGAATGGAGCTGACTTTGAGCAAAGGTTTTAGTGTCTTTGATGAATGGGATCCACAGTTTACTATTGATAATGTTAATGTAAAAGCACAGTTGAGTTTTGATTGCCTTCGAGAAACTGGTGATAGGATTGATGGTTCTTATTTTGGCATTCATCCTAGCAGCAGTTTGTTGGGTTTGCATAAACATGGTTGGAAGAATCAATTCGAGGTGTTCATTGATAACCTGTTGTTTGAGATGGGTGATGAAAAGACATATGACAATTCATTTTTTGAGTTGGGCGATGGAAATACTCCTAGTAGTAGCATTGCACTTGATGGAAATAGTAAGGTATGGGATCTTGGACTTGGGTTGGAGACTGAGTTCCAACTTGATGTTGATCTATGTCCACATCATGGGAATCATGAGTTGCCTCTTTTGGAGAGCCCCTTGAAGGCTCAAGTCATGGTTATGGGTGAAATAGTTGAGCACACAGTCGGTGGACCAGCTAACAGAGTTATGCATGCATGCGAAGATAGAGACATATGTGATTCAGATTTGGTTGGGCATTTAGCCATCCTTGAAGAGCTCAAGTTATGCATGCATGCGAAGATAGAGACATATGGGATTCAGATTTGGTTGGGCATTTAGCCATCCTTGAAGAGCTCAAGAAGGCCTTGGTAGTAGTGAAATCAAACTACATACATTTACTTGCTGATAGAGATCATCTCCTCACACTTGGTGAGATATACTTTAATGCCTTGGGAAGAAACGAAATGACATGGTAAGCTTGGTGAGGAGTTGGGCATAGCACACTATTCATTATACACAGCAGAATTTCAGACTTCACTAGTGGGACATCATGAGGAGAGATGTTGAGGTTTTTGTTCTATAAATGAGTAGGTTGTTTCTCAAGTTACCCAAGATTGTGTTAGGTATGACGATTGCAATTATGGACCTCCCTAAGATGCCTTGGCAGGAGATGTTTCTTGATATAGATTTCACCTATTTCAGATTGGATTTTGGTGATGAGTACTTTCTGGGGTCCCAGGAGAGGAGTGTGCGAGTAGCATGATGGAATTTCAGATGTGATCAGAGTGGCGCAGCATTAGCATGGTAGATCCCTTCCAAGATTGATGTGGGACCCCAGGATCATTTTTTACTTCAGTTTAGATCAGTTTGTTGATTGGAGGCTATACTGGCATTGCGAGGAGAAGCAATCTTGGGGAGGGCAGACTGTATGTCCCTATTTCCTAGCTCGGTATCTTTTGCAGAGGTTAACCTATCAGCAGGGGTCTTGTAGGTTAATACAATGGATAGGAAGCCCATTAGGGGGTCTTTTGGCCCTTTGAGAGGTTTGCATAGCGTTTTGATAGCTTAGAGCCAGTATCCTATTTTTTAGGAGGGGTTCCTCTTTTTTGGGAGACTGATGGTTGACCTATTGACCATCCAGAGCATGTGGAGCCTTGCAGGGGGCTTGATGAGCCATTTCAGATGTTCAGAGACAGCCTCCTTTTTTAGGAGGGTCCCTATTTTTTAGGAGATTGGGAAATAGCCTGTTATATGTACGAGGCATTCTGAAAGATCAGAGACAATTTCCTATTTTTTAGGACTGGTAGTTGACCTAGTATTTTTAGACATCACCAAGAGACTAGGTGCATCATCAGTTTTCAATTAGAGCGGTCAGGTGATGGTTTCAGAATAAAATTAAAATATTAAAGTATTTACTTTATTGTTTTAATTAAATAAAATGAAAGTACTCTATTTATAAAATTACTTTACTATAATTTAATAGAGTATTTTAATAAAATGGGGCCACCATGAAGTTGACGCCACCCTCGGAGGTATAAGTGTTTTTAAAGATAAAAAATAATAAAAAGGAAGGCTTATGAAAAGGTATGCCAATTTGGAGGAATAAATGGTTAATCATTACGCGCTAATATTTTATTAATAAAATAAATTGCTAGCAATCCTAAAAGTAGCATTACTTTTTGGAGAAGATTCAAAAGACTTTGGAGGCTTTTGACTGCTCATTCTTGAGCATTGGAAATTGGAGATTTTTTGGCTTCTTGTGGAGAGCAAGGGTTTCAGCAATATTTTGAGACTTTGAGAATGAATACTCTCAGAGGATGAAGTGCTTACAGGTGTGAAAGATCACCCAAGAGCATTCATACAGGTTGCTTCATTCAAAAAAATTAATACAAGGATTTATTTTGAGATTGCAACAGGAATAATTGGCAAGGTTCACTGTAATTTTCAGAATAAGGTCAGATGTGAACATTTTTGACGCCCCGCAGTTTCATGTGCATCTACAGCCAGCTGCACAAATTGCCTGCAAGTATAATTGTTTTAGGAGGTGACCTTGAGATTTTCAAAACATATACAGATCAGAATTGTGATTGTTACTTCAGACTATAGATTTGTTAGAATCATCATGTCCATCAAATTATTTATTCTTCCAATTAGGCGTTGGAGTTGGATTGCCTGGCAACCCTGGGGTTTGAAAGAATCAGATGACTAGGTATGTACTGAAATAAATAAATTCCACTTTCAGATTTATGGCTATGGAAGAAGTTTAATTTGATTTTGCCAAGTTTTGAATCCCCATTTGCATTTCAGTTTTCAAGTATTCTAGAATTTTTGCATTCTTGTTCTATCAATTCCAAAACTCAAAAAAAATGAAAAAAATCAGAAAAGAGAAAAAATATCAGAAAAAATCAGCAGTTGCAAAAAAACAGAAATTGTAGCTCCAGATCAGGGGTGGGACATTTCAGAGGAATATTTTGGGATATGTGACGTTCCCGCTAAAGGCATAATTAAAAAGGAAAATTCAGCCAACCCAACTTGCAGTTGTATTTCAACAACGTATAACTGAATATAATATTTGTGTGGACATTATTGTTGCCACAATCATTTGACATATCATTTCAGGCACCATAGTCCAGGGGTTTTCCGTGTCCTATGCTACCCACCTTGGCTTAGAGAATTGCCTTACAAGGAGCTGGACATGGAAGTTGAGGTTAGAATTGCAGCCTGTAAATGAAGTTTTTTCAATCTCACAGGGTCAGCAAAAAATTAACTTGCAATCCTGCACTATTCTGGGCATGGGATGCAGCCATCAGACTACAGTGTTCAATCTGGAAGTTCTGAAGTCTTGCAACCATTTATAGAGTAATTTTAGAACAATTACTTCATAGTGACAGGTAAAAATATCCAGTCCAATGTATTGAAGATAGAATTGTTGATTTAGTTCCATTTGTCCTTGTAATACTTTACTACAAAAATCAAATCTAAAATTCATGACAATATATTATAGGAGACTGGACCACTATATAATCTACCCTTCTTCAACCTAGGTGTTTGAGATGGGCCCATTATCCTATTTCATTCCTGTAGACTAATCCTGGGTGTCTTGAGGGAATATTTTAATTAATTATATTTAAGTTGAAAACATTATTATTTTTTGGACAACTTTAGTTTAATTAATTTCTTTATTTAAGATGACCATGTGCATCAAAGTGACTTATCAAGGACCCAAAATGAATTAAAAATTAAAAAAGTCGCTTATGCAATTGAAAAATAGAAGAACTCCAAAGTTTGCAGGCAGGAAATAAAAGAAGTTGTAGAAGGGAAAAAGGAACATCTTTGGTCATTTCATATTTCATCATTCTAATGTTTGGACATCTTTGTTCAACTCAAACCCTAGGATGAAAACCCTAAGGGTGTTTGGCTTCGGAGAAGTAATTTCTTCATAGACAAATAGGAGGTGGATTCACACGGAATTCAAACTTGTGCAAAATTGGAGGATTGGAAGATATTGGCTCAGATTGCAATATTTAACAGATTCAGATAGGATTTAAAGTTAACAACAAATTTAAATTTATAAGTGTTGTGTGCATAAGTGGGAAACAAATCAGAAATTATAGTGTTTTGTGTGCTGTTTGAAGGCAAGTTGAAAATCAATGTGCTGTTTAATATTAACTGAGCTTGCACTCAGACGTGCCTTTTTGAAGTCCCTAAAGGGGACTGTACATCTTTGTGGGGCCCTTTCAAGAAAAGCTGATGCATGTGGTAAAGCACTAAGCCTTAGCAAGATCCAGCACAGCCTTCTAAATGCTTTCAAAAGCCAGCTGCAGAATTATTTTAAGATAGGTGCAGCCTTCTACTAGCTGCCTTACCCTCATCTTGGCTGTCATACATTTTATGGGGAGCCGTACAATGCATAGGAGGTGCCGTACAGTCTTTGAGTGGGTCAAAAAGGAACAAGGGAATGCTGATTGGACTATATTCCTTCTTCATCAGAGTTCAGCAATTAAAATTACTAAATATTTATATTTGTTTAATGTTGTCAGTCTTGTAAAGAAATTATGAATGTAATCAGCAAATTACACATCTATTAATGCTATTCGGTCCACCTATAATATTTAGTACTTGAGTAAAGAAATTTGTTGTTGGCATCTGAATCTGTGCATATTAATGATATTATCATTATGTCAAAACAATAGTGAATGCAAACTGTTTGATGAAATGCCAGCATATAAAAATTGTGAAAACTACAAGATTTTGTAAAAGTATTCTGGTCAGTAATATTGCATACTTATTATATTTGACATTAAATCTTAAAAGAGTTGAATGTAAAGCTACACTTAATATTATTCATTATCTATAATTATTGCATTGGAATGCAAACTGTTTGATGAAATGCCAGCATATAAAAATTGTGAAAATTACAAGATTTTGTAAAAGTATTCTGGTCAGTAATATTACATACTTATTATATTTGACATTAAATCTTAAAAGAGTTGAATGTAAAGCTACACTTAATATTATTCATTATCTATAATTATTGCATTGGGTATCGAAACAATTTAGTTCAAGATATATTATCAGACATTTTGCAATTTCACACTTCAATTTCCTTAGTTCCAACCAAATGTTTGACAAAATGTCTGTGAGCTGAAAAGGTTGAAATTTGAAAAGGTTGAAAACTAGTAAGTTCGTTAAATAAATTTGAAAGGGATGGTACAATGTTGATCTAACTACATCAACCAAGCTGAAATACATCTCATAATCTAATTTCAATCAAAAGACACCTTACACATTCGTATTTCAAACAGTTGCTAAATAGGTTTTGATCCAAACTCAAAGTGATTCTTGTATTTTACGCAAAGTTGCAAACCATTCCAACTGTAGAACCCAGCCCTATGATCTATGAATTTCAAACACAATGACTATTTTAAAAAGAAGATATTTGAGTTAATATGATCATGCTACCTGTGTCAGGCCATAGCAAGTTCTGCAGGGCATACAATGCAAGAATTTATTACCAGAGAAGAGTAGCCCTGCCTCAACCAATATGCAGCTTAATTTCATCTATTTATCCTACACAACTTTTCAGGCAAAGGAATACCTAGAATTAATCAAGCGAATAAAGAACTTTGAACCAAGCACAGTATGATACCCAGGGAGACTAACAGTTTCCAAAACAAGTAGGCAAACATAAACAAGTCTTGGTGCATGTAAATTTCAGATAAACTATACTATATTGGTAGCATAAGCCCTGGAAAACATTAAGTACCTGCTTAAGCAATTCGATTTCTGTTTCTGACAAGCCTCTCCTGTAACAGAGCCGAAACAAATTCTCAAACAAACAATTTGACAGTCATAATTACAGTAAAATTTCACTTACTACTCTTATTCAAATATCAGAGATAATATATTTGGTATTCCTTCCTATCAAGCCAGAGATCTTACCTATAGCCATATGTACGTCGACTAGGCATACGGTTGGGGTTAAGAACAAATATATTATAGACATCATTGAGTTCAAGGTACTCGACAAGACTTGTGAAGAAAAAATCCATCTCATCCATATTGACCTGCCATAGAAGCTCCTCATCAGACCTGCATATTATACAAGTTAGACCAATGAGGTAGAGACATATTTGAGTGCTCATTCAAATAAAGAAGAAACGTTCTTTCAAAAAATAGTGGATGCTATGTAGTCATTTTATATCAACATTTGTAGGGATGAAATTTCAAAATTGAATTAAAATTAAGCAAGAGTACGCACCGGGTATCTGTTAAATTCTCCCTTCGGGACAAAACCTTTACTGCACGCTCAAATACTTCTGTAACCTTATCACTCATTTCTATGGCATGTACCGAAAAACTGCAAAACAGACCCAAAATCATCCATTTTGCAGATACATTGCCTGTGTTTATCCAAAGAATAATTGTGCCCTACCATAATCTTAAGCTCTCCAGCCATTGAGAATAAAGCATATATTTTTTATTTCATTTCAAAAGAATTGAATTTGAAACAAACAAAGATATTAGAAAAAATTAGAAATTAGAATCATCACTTGTAATTAACAGAGCTTATGAGCGGAAGATGGTGACGCTGAACCCCATCTGCTCTAACTCTGTAAAATGGAGTCAGTGCCTCTCCAAGTTGTGGAATTCGTGTATGCTCAAAAACATGATCTATTTTAGTAAACCATCTTTCAAGTTCTTCTGGTCCAAGTTTGAATTCTGTCATACATGCAACATGAAATAAATAAGAAAGATATCTAAGATAACTTAGATTAAAATGCATAAAGAAGACTAATTAACATACCATAGCCATAAACATCTAACTCAAAGAACCAAAATTTCATTAGGTTATAGTATTATTCTTTAGCATCAACTATTGGTTGGTTTTGAGTATATTGACAATGTTCATTGCAACCCTTGTTCTTTTTTTTAAAAATCACGTTTCACAGTGCAAACATCAATATTATCTTCCATTCCAAAATGTTGCAACTAACAAAACCTCTATATAGAGACACAGCTGTCACCTAGCTCATCTTTTATTTGTTGACAACCTCTTTAGGAGGTAAGTCATTGACAAACTCTTTAGGAGGCATGTTAAAAAATGAAATCCAGAGTCTGGAAATCCAAGAATCCTTTCTAATTCTTGGCAGATTTAATGGCTTGACCCTATGATGGAGCCACAACACATAATTACCTTGATTGCCTTTACCCTCAAAACCCACAAAGATGAAATTTATTGGAATTGGAAGATATATAGCATCCACTGGTGACATCTTCAAGTAGGTTGCCATGAAACCTGCAAGATAAGAGATCACAAATTATTAATTTATTTATAAAGTACTGCACCTGATACTTTGGCTAGAACATACACAATGCAAACATCAAAATCCAGTTTACAATTTGCTTCCATGTGCTGTCACTTTTCTGTCATTTTAACTAATCAAAGGAATTTCTCAGCTACAAGACCCAGGCACTAGGCCAATACCTGACTTTGTATAGTTCAACAAAGCCATCTTTCCTGAACCAGCATGGTCTGAAGTTTCAAGGTCCTCAAAGGCTGCAAGTAAGATAGCCATAAAAAGCATTAAACTTAAGAACAAAGCAACAGGATCCCAAGTTATACGAACACTAACTCGCAGAAAGAAAAAAGTACCAAAATTAGCTCTAAGTATGTAACTGTAAGTAACTAAGAAAGTACTTTATTTACAAAAAGAAGTTATAATTTCTGCAGACCAAAGTAATACAAGAATTCAAAAGGTTCTTAAAATCTTATAATCTAACTCCTCATGGAAGTTTAGAATTGTACTTGGGATGACTATGTTTAGCTCCTATTGGGAGCCTAGCTAGACGTGGCAAATGTTAGAGTTTGAGGTTTTGATCACTGTGCCATTAAATGATTTGTAATTGTCGATCTCAATAAAAATCTTAGTACCAGCTAGTTTATGCATTTATTATTTTCCAAGGACGGACCCAATGAAAAGTATCATATACTTTATTCAAGTCATCCATATAAGGGGCACTAGTTTGCAATCCAAACATGAGATTCATCCTGATGGTGGATCAGGTGGTATGATCTAAAATGCTGATTTGAAATAATAATCATGGAGTTTGTTTAAAAATTGTCTTCTAATATTATGGAAAGTAAAAGCCTTGCTTGGGGTTTTAGTTTCTTTCTACGTCTGAAATTTTTGCACATTGTATTTTCTAGTATAAATCTAAATGCTCTTCCCTTTTCGTATTAATAAAATAATGACGCTGCTATTTTTAATTATTGTTGGAAGTTTGTTAAATAAAATTCATGCATACTCTCAAAGAAACAGTTGTAGAAATAAGATCCTTAATAAGTTACAGACCCTTATCCCCACAAAATCATTAAATCCAAATGAAAAGCATTCAACAAATTATTTGATTTTGTCAAATAATTTCAACCGCAAAATTTTATTTTTTTAATTATAAGATCAAATAATGTTTTTTGACTAAAACAATAATATAGATTCAAAGAAAAAACAAAATCAAATGATCAAATATCGCACAAATTATCAAGACAACCTGGCATGCCAGATGGCCAGGATGCTCTGTGTTGACAAGCTTGGGTTGCCTACGTAGTCCAGGCCGCCCTCACTGAAGATCTAGGGGGCTGTCTTGAATCAGACTGCCTCCCAAAAATTCACACTATTTCAGCTCTGTAGCTTCAGAAACACACACCCGAACACTCCCAACAGAGCCCATTGGCTGTGAATACCTTCCAGTCCTATTAGATTTTAAGCAAAAGACAATTATATGCATAATTTTAACACAGTTATATGGAAAGTCAAACGTTTTACCATCGGTTACATTCAGTGGAAGAAACTGCCAGCGAGGTATCATTTTTGTTTACAAATCAGTGGAAGAAACTGCCAGCGAGGTATCATTTTTTGTTTACAAATCAGTGGAAAAACAATGCATCCGATCATCCTTTCCAAAATGTAAAACAAGGGAATATATCTTATCTCCTGGCATTTCATTTAGATGACACAAATAAGAACGGCGGCACCACAGTAGAGTTACACCTCTCAGCGTAGTTAAGACAATTTTAGATGATTGAATCTAATATTTATTATTTTTATTTCAATCATAATTTAAGATATTGATAGTCTTTATCATAGTTGAAAATCTCGCGATTATATCTCGGATATCGCGATATATCACACTACACAAACTCAAATGATATTATCTCCATTAATATCGCTGACGATATTTCCAATATCGCAATTTTTGGCGATTTTTACCCAAAATCTCGCTGCTTATAACACTTCAGTTAAAAACAAATGATTCTTTAAAATCTAGGGATTTTTTTAAGTTGTAAAGGTGTCGGGATTAGGTTGTTTTTTTTTGGGATTAGGTGCAGTCTATATATATTTCTAGTTTTCAATGTTTCATTGATACCGAAACTTGAACTTAAAATGTATTCAGAAGTTGTAGACTTGTAGTTTCACGGAGTTTGACTTCGATATGTATTAACTTATTTTTATTCAGATGTCGTACTTGTTTTTGGTATATGATAATGATTCTATGTTTTCTGCAAAGTTCAAAATTCTAATTTGTTATGTATTTAACTCAAAACTTTGATTAATATATGGTGAATATCTCAAATCAGTATATATTCTACAAATTTGGTGTTTATGTGTGTTTTTAAGAATATTTTTAAATGTTCAATAAAAGTGCCGATTTTTTCGCCGAATTTTTGCTGACTGAGATTTTCAAAAAAATTGGGTCCGCTGAGTTTTTGCCAAGACCAAGATTTTCAACCTTGGTCTTTATATTGTTGTTAATTATACAATAACATTTAATCTATCTTAATAAATATGGGGCATCTAATATATTAAATTGTGTTTTAGATTTGATGTTTTTAAAAACTTAAATTCTATACATATTGTACAATTTTTATCACTATTACTATATTATTTACAAGATATTTAAACTAAACGTAAAACATAATATGGTGATAAAATTATTTGTTTTCATTAAATATATCATAATTAAAGTCTAAAAAAACTGTTATGCTCACATTAAAATTGTAGATATATCAATTTATCTCAATAAAATCACTTAGCTTAATAATCTACTTCTAACAGATAAATCAAACTGTAACTCCATCACATTGTTTGGGGTTTTTCTTCCTATATCTGCAATTCTTGCACATTGTATTTTCTAGTATATATCCAAATGCTCTTCCGTTTGCATATAAAAAAAATTATTACACTACTGTTTTAAAATCTTGTTGGAATTTTGTTAAGCAAAATTCACGCATACACTCAAAGCAGCAGTTTCAGAAAAAATATATCTATTAAGTTACTGACCCTTAATAAAACCCCACAAAATCATCAAATCCAAAGGAAAAGCATTTGCACAAAAGAGTCAAAGATGAAATTGCAAGCAATTAAGTGACAACTCTATTATAAAACCTTTCCTCAATCACAGATTGTATAAATATTTATGAACATACCACCCCTTAATATGGTTTCACTCCAAAATTTACTCCTGCCTTTAAGGTTGAATAAGGATAGTACAGAAGCTCTATCAACTTTATCTGCCACTGGAATTCTCTTTTCCAACGAACCTCCTGCAGACATCTGAAAAACAAAAATTTATATGCTTATGCTTCTAGGCATTGTAAATCTGTGTGGCTTTAAAATATCGACCAGATTGACTTGGCCTTGCAAACATTTATGCAATTTTTTACCAGTTTTCAATTCAAGTAAAACAGAACACAAATATTGATAAGAAAATGACTTCTATCCAGTTATGAAAAGACAACAAATCATTCATTCTGACCAAAGCTAAAACTTGCATATAAACCAAATTACAATATTAGAAATCAAAACTACTGAAAAATGCTGTATACACTGCAAACAACCATCCAAACCTGCAAAAGTTTCGATTTCCACACAAATTAAATGAACATGTTATCACTGTAGTTCATAAAAATAGAATATTGGAAATCAGTTCAAATAATGAGGGTTTGAGACAATAAGAATGCTTCAAACTTAAAGCTATTAAAGACTTCCAAGAACCTTTTTAAAACTATATACTGAACTGATGGCCTTACATTAAATCTGGACGGTAACAATGAATGTGAGGTTAGTTGAAACCCAGTACAAAGCAAAAAATGGGTAAAGTGGCCCAAGGAATAATAGCAGGGGCAAGCTACAATACTATGTTTCAGAAGAAAACCAGAAATACCTGCAGAACACTTACAGTGAGTAAAGTTTCTCCATTGATAAGTTAGAGAAAAATTTAAGTGCTCTTTCAATGGTTTAACCTTCTTCAACTGGTTTTCACGGTTATGCCTTTGGTTTTCATGGTTGTGCTCTGGCAATTACGCTCCCTGGACTATGGATTGATGAAAAGAAAGATCCAAGCGAGATATTGAATGGAATGATGACAATGCCCTAGCAAGCACACCGGCAGTGCCTTCTTTATTGTCCTTCGATGCCATAGAATAGTAGGGGATGCCATGCTGTGCCCCCCACCCTGCTGCCCCACACACGCCCCAGCTGAATTGAGCGGGGCCCTCCTGCCCCTACTATTCTAAGGGCCCTACTATTTGTGTGTGGGCAACGATATATAACCCTCCCTGTTCACAGGCAATATAATAGGAGCCCAGGGCCTATGCATGCATGCACAAAGAGAACTTCTATTATATTGTCGGTGCATGCGGAGGTAGATTACTATTCGTGTGTGGGCAATGATTATAACCCTCCCGGCAATAGCGACAGGAGCCCTTTGCATGCACCAGCAATAGATAAGAACCCTCTTCATCAGCCCTTTCCTTCCCCTTCAAATAGTAGGGGTAGGGGTAGGGGCCATTGAACCCTCTTCATCGGCAATAGATAAGAACCCTCTGCATGCCTCAGTACTGAATTATAGGTGCCAACGTCCACCTACTACCCCAGCATTGAGCATAGGTGTTGGAGCTAGATTGGCCCAAATTAGCTCTTTAGTTCCCCTTTGGGAGATTCAAAAAGATGTTGTCTTTGGGCCTCTCTAGACCGGTGGATCCCTTCATCCGTATACCTTCCCAACCTGAGTCCCAAATATCAGTCTAAACAAAAGGGAAGGTTGCACCACCTGTCCTTGGGGTTGGGCAACATCAGTTTTAAAAAAAGGGAAGTGTAGCGTAGGTCTAGAAAGGTAGGCAAGGTTAGTATAAATAAAAATTGTATTCCTTACAAGGGCAGGAACCCTTCAACCCTTAAAAGTGATTTAACCTGATCCCTGAAAGCGTAGCTGTTATCCCTCTTTTAATCAAATAGGGTGGGTGACCATGCATAGGGTAGACAGGTAGAGAACCTCCCAAGAGGGGCCATACCTAGATACCCGATCTAGGGGCAAGGTTAGGGACCCTCCCAGGAGAGGCCCTAACCAAAGACCCGGTGCCCATGGTGGTGCAGGAGCACCCCAAGGACAAAAGGAAGCACCATGAAGGCTCATGGTATGCCATGAGTGCATTTGATGTAATTAGGTGTTGTAGACTCATAAGGTCCTATGGACCAATTTATGTCTGATTGTAATGTTTTGGACCCATTTTATAAGACCATTTACATGTTAGGCATGTATAAGCCAACATGATCAACCTTGGCAAAGGGTCAGTAGATGTTTAGGAAATGCAGGTCTAGGTCCTTAAGAGTGTTTTTGGTCATGAATGGGCGAGCAACTTCCCTCCAATGGTCATGTAAGTTTGAAAATCGGTTGGGGAAGTTGAGAAGGCTATTTGAGACCCTTGGGGTCGAATTCATGTTGTTGTTGAAGTTTTTGGAGTGGTAAGCAAATAAAGTATCTTCATTTTCCTGTGAAATTCTCTATTTTCTCTCAGTGCAGGGTCCTATACAGATTCATGAGACTTTCTAATACACATGGTAGAATATGGGGATGAATTAACATTCTGATGTAATTGGTTTGGTGATCAGTTGTTTCTGTTTGAGGGAGATATCTTCAGTTTTGTGTAAATTGTTTGAAAACTCTAGTTTGCTTAGGGTTTCTAATTCAAATGCGGTTTTCTTGACTTTCCACCTTTTGAAATTCACGGACTTTGGTGGAAAGTTAGGGCCTCAAATGTACTTTATGATTCAGGAGGTCTCAAACTGGGAGATGAAGATGGTGAGGAGAAATAGCCATTCAAAGACCAGGCATCCTCATGTGACTGGTCACAGACAGAGCAAATTTGGTTGCAGAAGAACAACCCAAGGGTCTAGACCTAGTTTAATGGTGGATTTGGTGTTTTTGAATGTGTACAGACTTGGTGCAAGCATTGGCTTGAGGAGATTGACTCAATTCAGAGGGGTTGCTTTGTAAAAGTGACCTAATTGCACAATTAGATCTCCGATAGCAGTCCAAATTTGAGACCCTAAAAGGTGAGATCCAAGACCCATTTTGTAGGGATGTCATGAAGTGTCCAAAAGGGTATTTGAAACTGCTGATTGTTTGGAAGTCACTTTGGAGAGTCTGAAAGTTGTGAAGGAAAAACACTTTAGAGCGGGCTAGTAGGAAACTAGGCCTAATTGAAGCAAATACCCCTTAGAGACTAAGAGGTACCAAAAAGGTGTTGAAATTGGGTGGTTCTATTTCCCTGCATTCAAATAAGGATGTTGGAATGAGTCTAGTCCATTTTTGTCCTATGTGGAGTCATATCAAGCCCTTCATTGAAGTCCCAAGGGTAAAAGAAAACACAAGTCCAAGGGTTGGACTTTTGATGTGAGAAGTTGTATACCCTAAGAAGAATCTTTTATGAACGTAGGGAGTGAAGTGTGGATGATGTGTTGATTGGGAGTCTCTAGGAGGGAAGTGGTTGGGTTTGAGAGAAGAGTTTGGTGAGTTGTGGGTTGTGGGTTGTGGGTGAGAAATACCCTTGTTTCCCTTGTACTCTGCATCACATGCCAAGGGCAAGTTCATTGGCTTTGGGACTGATCTGCCTCCTCCAAGGAGGGATGGGCCTTGTAGCCCCAGAGCGAAGGGGCCCAGCCTGAACTACGGAGGAAAGGACAGGACAGGCCCAACCAATGAGCAATCTTCAAATGGAGGGATAGCTAGAGCGACCTATTGAGTGACGGCTAGCACTCCGGAGAGAGGTACTATAAGTAATAACCCACTACCATAACTAGTAATAACCCACTGCCATAACTTTGTTTATTAGGGTAGGGTAGGGTTATCCATCCCTCTTTTAATAGTAGGGTAGGTTACTATGTTGAGCTAACCCAAAATCAAGATGGGGTTTGGCCCCAAGGCTCAATACCAGCCCAACGTAAAGAGGGATGGTATTGGATAGGCCTCAGAAATTCTCCAACCAGAAATAGCCTTTAAAAAACCCATGTTTTTGGTGAGCGATTTCGTTTGTAAAGTGCTAGAGAAAAGTATACATGTTTTTGGAGGGTTCGGTTATAAATTTTGAAGGCGTGGGGCGCTCAACTTTATCGTGATGTGCAAAGTAACATTTTTATTGACAAATGTTCGAGGCGATCATTAAAGGAACAAGAACAATGGAAAGGGGGGAGGGCTTCTCTCTTGCTATCGTAGCGGTCGTCCTACGGTGGAGTCTTAGGGCTATAATCTAGGATAGTACTGGAAGGCTATCAACCAAATAGCTTATAGCGGTCCACATCACCACTACCATTACTAAGAGCACTGCGATTACTAATATTCATGTTATACTTGGAAATATTGGATCTAAGGTTTGGGTGCATGATTAGTCATGTTACGTATTAATATCTCAATTCAGTGAGATCTAATTGCATTAAGGACGGGAATGGTTAGAGATTGAGAAGTCCCGGCTACCCAACACGTTGAGCAAGTCTTATCACTGTCTAGGGCATCGGTTCGGCTTCATTCCTTAGCAACCCAACCAACCTCTTGAGCAAGCAATGGTGGGTTGGCCCGAAGTGGGAGGGCTAAGATAAGGTTGAAGCGGGCCTTAAGCATGCCAGGCCTGACGAGAGTATTAGGGGACTTGCATACATCCACGTACTCAAGTTTAGATAATGTGGTCCATGGCTGGCATCTAATTCTCTCCCAACCATACCTCCTCGCCTTAGAGTAAGTCCCGCCAGGCACTATATGGGGAGGCAATAGCAAGTTGGGTGAGACGCGGGTAGCATTCTAATATATAGAATAGCCAGTTACCCAAACCCCTCTGAGAGGGATAAGGGTAGTCTTTATTCTGCTAGCCACAAAAGGTTTGGAAGCTGGGAGACCCTCCCCCTTGCGCCCCAAAAAGAAAATATCTTTCTTTCCCTAAGGGTGGCCTTTTGTGGTTGTATGGGAACAGAGAGGGATCCCACGACAGGATTGAGCCAAGGTCGAATGAAGTGTGCAACCGCTACGGTGTGTAATTTGCATGGGCATTCTCGTAGGGAACGGAAGGAAAGATCCTATAGGGAAAGATTTTCCGTTGATGAATGTTAATGGCATTCATCCGTTTACGAGGAGGGCCCATAGAGGATTGTGTCGATGAATGTGCTCCATGGGGCAGAGTAGTTGAATCCCTTAACATTGAGGAGTAACGTGCTCAATGGAGACATTCCCTAATACGAGCTAGTAGATTGCCAACCCTATTCTTAGGATGGATGGATAAGAGGCTACTAGTTTTCCAGGCTTTAGATGAGTGGATAGGAACGATGCTTGCTTTTTGAAAGTTATTAGCATTGTGAATTTCAAAGTGAAATGAAATTGGCTCTAGATATTGGGTGGTGGGAACATCTATAATAGCGGTAGTGTGGGGGAATCGGTTAGTGAGCTGATTGGGATTGAGGCATCCTATCAACAATCAACCAACAACTAAAGGTTCTCTTTCTCACTACTCCCATAGCCTTCTATATGTTAATGTATTGTAGCTTTGATCGGATTATTCCTATCGATGAAATCAAATGCATAAGTGGCCTATCATCCTTGAGCATTTGATCACTATCCTTTCTTCTGTATTACTGTTATGATTTTTTTGGTTATCATATATATGATTATTAATGAGTTGCCAATCATGTATATATGTATATATATTTTATGTTGTTATAAAAGATGATACTATATATATACATATATACATGATATAAACTGTGATTAATCATATTATTGATATAAATCATATTGCTTATACTATGAGTTTTTATATTAATGTTAATTATGTTGTTAATAACATGTTAGTATTAATTATATTGTTAATACTTATTAATGCCTTCATCTACATTGAGTATCGATTTACATTATATATATATATATATATATATATATATATATATATATATATATGTTATCAAAGATAGCATCTAATGATACCAATATGTATATTGGTTAATTATTAATGAGAATCGGCATTCCTCCTCTCCTCGTATATATTGTGAGTGTATTGTATCTTGTTAGTACAAAAAAACATACAGTGCGAATCAAGTACAGCATTAATATATATATTTGGTATTATTGAATCAGAGTAATTTGAGTGATATTCATATAAAGTGCAGATCCAAAATTCAGTCTAGCATCTTCTCATTAATATAATATATATTATTATATATAGATCTGTCAAGATCTTATTATTATTATATATTAATATTATAATTATATTATTATATATATTCAAGAATAATATATTGAGACATTATAGAAGATAGAAAAAAAAATTAAAATTATTATAACCTCTAAATCTGATCATACTTTAACACTATCTATCCCCAAAAATAGAATAAACCACCTAAAATATTGATAACATAACTCTATCTAACAAACCCTCTTCCTTCATTTCACTTTGAAACCAAAACTTCAAGCAATATTCCACGGGTGGCAAAAGGTATGCAATAAAAGAGTGGCATCCAAAGGTTGTGTAACTATGAACCCTAGGTCCAATTCTAGCCCGACGTAGAACCCAACTTTTGGATAAGAAGGGAGGGTATTGGAGAGGCCTTGGGTTGTGATATTCAATCATTGCTAATGACTGTCAATTGGTTGACTCCACTTTCTTTCTATTCAATGCGGAGCAGATTGCAATCTTTCATATTTGTTTGGTTATTACTATGCTATAATATTGACTTAGAAGAACGCATCTACCCCCCCCCNCCCGGCCCCATTTGCCAATGTCCACCTACTGCCTCAGTATTGAGTAAAGGTGTCAAACCCCCCCCCCCAGCCCCGTTTGCCAATGTCCACCTACGGCTCACAAAAGGGAAGGTTGCACCACCTGTTCTTGGGGCTGGGCAAGATCAGTTCAAAATAAAAGAAGGGAAGTGTAGCGTAGCATAGGTCTAGCAAAGTTAGGCAAGATCAGTATAAATAAAATTTGTATTCCTTACAAGCACAGGAACACTTCAACCCTTAAAAGTGATTTAACCCGATACCTGAAAGGGTAGTGGTTATCCCTCTTTTAATCAAATAGGGTAGGTGACTGTGCATAGGGTAGACAAGTAGGGAACTTCCCAAGAGGGGCCAAACCTGGATACCTGCTCTAGGAGCCAGGTTAGGGACCCTCCCAAGAGAGGCCCTAACCGAAGACCTGGTGCCCATGGCAAGGGCAAGTTCATTAGCTTTAGGACAGGCCTGCCTCCTCCGAGGAGGGATGGGCCTCATAATGGTGCTTAAATTGAGATGATTGATTGGTGGATACTTATATTGAGCCTTCACCATTGGAGGATGGAGGTTTTTCATCATCTCAAGTCAACTTCTCGCTTAGAGACGGTGCTTTGTATGAGACGCATGTGTTATTTTTGCTTTCCTCTTTTTGGTGTTGATAGAATTAAAGGATGCATATTTGTTTTCTTTTTGAAGACAGGTAAAGGATCACATGAACTCAATATGTATTAATGCCCACATAGTTCAAGAGTCTGTGGATTTAGTGAATTATGCCCTTCTAAGGGTCATGACACAACTTGAGAGCAGTGGATTGTTGCCCAATAATTCCTAGGATATACGATTTGGTAGTTGAGAGAGGCGGCAACCCAAGAACTAGAGAATTCTTGGGAGCTACACCTTTTTGAGTTTTACAAAGCAACTGGATGGAGCTACGCTTGGTTATCATTTTTGTAGAGATTAATCTTGTGACAAGTGTCACCCATATGTGTGAACTATCTTTGTAATATTTTATATATAATTGCTGATATTTTCATTATTGTAGGTTCGAATCACGAGGGGAAAAGTCTTTGCATTGTATACCATACTTAATTTGAAGGATTTTCCAAGACCACAATCTTTCAAACAACTCCTCAAAATAAGATTATCCTTCTCATCTTGGGATAATAAGATGAGAAACAATTGGCAAGGCGTCAAATTATCCCCTAACAATAGGGATGGCAAAGTTAAGTCACAAACCATTAGAAAGGATGCTATTTGGATTACACCAAAACAAAATTAGGTTAAACTTAACTTTGGTGGGGCCTCAAAAGGGAATCTCAGTCTCTCAGGGACAGGTTGTATTTTCAAAAATCACTTAGAAAAAGTTATTGTTACTACCTCCAAAAAACTCAAAGTTGGTACTAACAATGAAGCAAAAATACATGCAACTATTATTGGTCTTCAAATATGCAAAAAAAAATTAACTACACAAATGTAGAAATAGACGGGGAGCCGATGATAATTGTCAATGCAATTAAAAAGGGAGAATCTTCAAACTAGAAAATTAATAGCTTATTATGTCAATTGTGAACTGTAGCCTGTTTTCTCTTTTGAACAATTTGAAAAACTTTAATATAAATCATATAGAGAAAGAAATAAATGTTGAAGCAGATTTTCTTGCCAAACAAGCAATCAGCATACAACAAGATAGTCTTATAAGCCCAGGTCTCAAACTTTGGCTAAAGTTACAAGAACTAATGAACATTCAAAGTTATGATAGTGGAGCAAAAAGAAACATTAGAAGAGGTTAAAGGCATTAGTGAATTAAAGACAGAGGTTAAAAGAAAATATTGTATCACGAAGATGATTTCAAGACTTTCCTAAGAGGTCATCTGTAATGTAATGTTCCCAAGGCCTTCGGAACTACCTGTACGACAACAAACTATGATATCTCCTTCGGGGGCAATCACCTCCACACGCTAATATACTGATCAAGTCCATACGGTAGCAAGTTCCGGACGGTGATGATAAAAACTTTGTACGGTATGGACGACAACCTCCTTTCGGTGTTCGTACGGTGGTTGGTTGGCAAACCGTAGGTCCGTACAGTGATTAACTTCAAGTCGAACGGCAAGCGGTGATGGTTGCGGATGATGTCCGTACGTGGTCTGATTCGTACGGTGATGATCGGTGTTTCAAGTCTGAATTGCGCCGTACGGTAGGGGTAATACCTGTACGGTGATGGACGGTGGCCTATTATGTACGGTGGTGACCATACGGTCACCGTTTAACCTCTATCGCCCTTCTATCACTTCGTATGGCAGTTTACTCGTTGCTTTGGACGGTAAGGCGGACTCTGCCTCAATACTCGAAAATCACTATATCCTCACAGATAAACAACTATGATGGAAGGTATTACGCACAAATGCAAATGCCAAAGAAATAATGATAGCACTTCATATTATATTAAATAGATTTTCAATACAACAATCTTGGATCAAGAGTAGAGCAGAATAGGGTGAGGAGTTACTCCCACCGAAACTGCATATACCAAATAGGGAGGGTCTTCCACCTCCGATATGGCAGACAACTAAACTTCCAACTGGAGTTCGCAATACAAATAAAATATCAAATTCGCATACCAACAACTACCTACATGTCGGTCATAAATACCCCTTCGGAGAAACTCCCGAGGGTTTACAAAAAGTGCCGACGCGGCAAACACCTATGGATAATAAAAATAAAAATGGGCCCGAGAGACAATTAAATTAATTGTCAGGGCCAAATATACAAAACATTATTATATTAATTTATTTTATGACATCGGGCGCATCACAGTCCTCCCGGCCCAAAAATTGCTTGTCCTCAAGCAATTGCAAACTTGGATGCTCCAGAACCTGCTCGTCTTCCCGGGTGGCATCCTCAACCAGAAGATCCTTCCATCGCACTAGAAACTCCTTGATGGTGCGTGACCTTAGCCTCTTCTCCCGAACGTCGATGATGTCAGTCGGCTCAAGAATTAGTTTCCCCTCGTCGTTAATGGGAGGCAATTCATTCGACACCGTGACATGCTGCCCGACGACCTTCTTCAGACACGACAAGTGAAAGACATTGTGAATCCAACTCCCTTCCGGAAGCTCCAATTCATAGTGAACTTCACCTACTCTTCGAATCACTCTGTAGGGGTTGTAGAAACGCGGCCTCGGCTTCTTCTTACCACACGTCTTCAAGGAGGATTGTTTGTATGGTTGAAGTCGAAGGTATACCAGATCTCCAACCTCAAAACTTCTCTCGACCCGGTGTCGATCAACGTATATCTTCTGCTGGTTTTGAGCCCTCTGTAAGTTATCCTTGAGAGATCTCAGGATATCCAAACTCTCTTGTAGCTAGTCTCCCTCGATGCGTGACTGTCACCCAACGCCAAATCCATGAATGCTGAAGGTCATAACAATACAATGCTTTGAAGGGAGCCATGCCTATCGCCATGTGATAGGTGGTGTTGTAACAATGCTCACCCAAGTGTAGCCAACGAACCCATGCCTTTTGTTGGGTTGAAACATAGTTTCTGAGATATCCCTCTAGTCATTTGTTCACAATCCTTGTCTGTCCATCCGTCTGCGGGTGGTAACTCGTGCTTGGCGACAACTTTGTCCCTGCCAACAGGAATAACTCCATCCAAAAGGTACTAAGGAAACGACTATCTTGTCACTTACTATGTTCCGCAGAAGACCATGCAAACGAAAAATCTCCCGGAAAAACAACTCGGCCACCTGAGCTGCTTGGTAACCAGTGGAGATGGCAAAGAAATGAGCATATTTGGTCAAACGATCCACCACGACAAAGATGCAATCGTTTCCTTGCACTTTGGGAAGCCCTGTGATGAAATCCATCGAGATGCTATTCCACTTCTAGTCAGGGATTGGCAATGGTTGTAGCAGTCCTACAGGTAAGGTGTGCTCTGATTTGCTCTACTAGCAAGTGGAGCATTCCCGCATATAGGACGTCATTCTTGAGGCCCTTCCATGAAAACTGTTCCCAGATTTGTTTGTAGGTCTTCAGCTGTCCCGGGTGTTTGGCCAAAGGTGAGTCATGCATCTCTTTTAAAATCATTTCCTTCATCTTGGACTCGGGTACCAAGTAGATTATGCCCTTGTAGTAGATGATGTCGTCCACCACCTTGCACCTGTCATCCTATACTTGACCATCCATCAGCTGGCGTGCGAATGTGTTCTTGGAGTATTCAACCAAGAGGTGTGCCTTCTAATCCGCCGAAATCTGAGACAAAGAGCATATTGCAGGCCTTCTTGACAGAGCGTCAACCACTACATTATTTTTCCCCTTCACATAGTCAATGTCAAAATCAAATGCTTGGATTTTGCTCACCCACTTCTGTTGCCATTTGTTCAAATCCCTTTGCTCCAAGAAATATCTCAAGCAGTTGTGATTTGTTCGCACGACAAACTTTACTCCGATGAGGTACTGTCGAAACTTCATCAGTACATGCATGATGGCAAGCATCTCTTTGGCGTAGATGGAGTATAGTCGCTTTGCTCCCTAGCGCTTCGGACTCTCGAACGCAATGGGGTGACGGTCCTGCATCAACACCGCCCCGATGCCTTTTCTTGACATGTCGCACTCCAAGATGAAGGGTCGAGTAAAGTCGGGTAGTGCCAGAACTGGACAGGAACTCATGACTTCCTTCAACTTGTGGAAGGTATGTTGTGCCTGCTCATTCCAATGGAAAGATCCCTTCTTCCTCAGGTTTGTCAGCGGTGCACTGAGCTATGAGAATCCCTTCACAAATCTTTTGTAATAACTGCACAATCCAAAGAATCCACGCAAATTTAAGAGTCTTGGGAGGCAGTCAATCCAAAATTTCCTGAATCTTCTCCAAGTGTACCTGAACCCCTTGGTCACTGATGATGTGTCCCAAATACAATATCTCCATCATTCCAAAGTCACATTTGGACTTCTTAGCGAACAATGACTGTGACTCCATGATTCCCAGAACTATCCAAATGCCTCAAATGTTCCTCCCAAGTTCTGTTGTAGATGAGTATGTCATCAAAGAATACCAACAAGAACTTGCGCAATTGTTTGTTGAAGATGTGATTCATGCAGGACTGGAAGGTAACGGAGCATTGGTCAACCCAAACGGCATGACCAAAAACTCAGTGTCTGTAATGGCAACGAAAAGTTGTCTTCTCCACATCTTGCTCCCTCATGCGAATCTGATGGTAACCAAACTGGAGATCTATTTTGGAGAAATGGACTGCGTTGTGCAATTCATCCAACAACTCATCGATCCTAGTGATGGGGTACCTATTTTTTATGGTCTTCTTGTTCGACGCACGGTAGTCCACACACATTCGAAGGGATCCATCCTTCTTCTTTACTAGCACTATGGATGACGCGAAGGGACTAGAGTTGGGCTTGATCCATCCTTTGTCGAGGAGTTCCTGAATGGTCTTCTCTATCTCATCCTTAAACTTCTTTGGATGGCGGTAGGGTGTGGTGATGACAGGTTTGGCTCCTTCCTCCAACTCGATGGTGTGTGCTCGAACCCACGGTGCGGCAGTATGCTTGGTGGGATGTTAGTGAAAACCAATGCTATGCTTATCCAACACCGACTGAAGCTCTTCTTCCTGCTAGTAAGCCTTCTGCCCCTGTACAGGTTCAGTTGAGATCAAGCAGTGTGCCGCCCAAACTATGTCATCGTGTCGGAATATTGCCTCCATCCATTGAGCTGAGATTTCCTACGGGCCGCCATTTGACATTTCCCTCAACACCACCTTTTTGTTGTCTATTTCGAAAGAGAACTCCGTCCTCTTGAAGCTCTGAGTGTATTCATCTAGAGTCTCCATCCACTGTATGCCCAAAATAACCTCCATGTCATCTAGATCAACCACAAAGAAATCATATGTTACGGTGTGGTTCTCTATGGTAATGCTCAGTTGCGGAACTAGATGGGTACATGACAAAAGGTTTCCTCCTGCCACCTTGACTTCGAACCCTTGGTGCACCTCCGTACACAAACCCCTTCGGTTCACAAGTGACGAGTTGATAAAGTTGAGTGTGGCCCCACTGTCGAGCATGACCACAACCTGCTGCCCCTGGACTGTACCCTGTACCCGGAATATAGTGCACTTTGGAGTACCAGCAAGAGCTACGATGGCACCTCCTCTCCATACCAATGTGGCAATCCTCTCCGCACAGTATATGTCAAACTTCTTAGAAGCTTGTTCTCCATCTCCTCTAGTTTCAGGTTCCTCATTCTCCTCCTCGTTGTCGGACATCACCTCAATGTAGTAGATTTTTCCTTTGCCCAAGCATCGGTGCCCTAGTCCCCACGGCTCCTTACAGTTAAAACAGATTTTTCTCCTCCTGAGCTCCTTGTTTGGTTGCCTCATCCAATGATGGCTTTTTTGGTGGGGGTTTGTTGTCTTTCTCCTTCGGAGCAAGGGGTGGCTTGGGGTGTGAATAACTCCTGGAGGAAGAAGAAGATGTCACTATGTCACGTGCCTTCTTAATTGCTTCCATGAGCATAATGGGGTTGAATTCTTTCACCCAACCTTTAAGAGGTTTCATCAGCCCATCTATGAACAACACAACCAATTGTCTCTCCGAGATATCTGTCACCAACACGGATAGTCTCTAGAATTTTGCAATGTAATTGTCAATTGATTCGGATTGCTTCAGCTGTGCCAACTCCTTAAAATTAAGTTATGAACCTTTCTCATCTAAGTGGTCTATCAGTCTCTCTGTGAATTAACATAGGTGGTTATTTGATCGTCGCCGAGAGTAACCATTCCATGATGCCACCATTCATGGGCGATCCCTTCCAGGTGAAGCGCCGCAAATTTGATTGCCTCATCCTCCAGCATCGGGTTAAGCTGAAAATATGTGTCTACCTTCTATACACCTGCCCGAGCAGATGTTGATCCCTATCCGTCAAAGGATGACAAGTTCACCTTGCCTATCTTCCGTTTGAGGTCATCCTTATAATAGCCACAACCGTTGCTGCCTGAATATCTCATTCGTAGATCAGCATAATCTTTGAAGGATATGTCTCCTTCAAGATTTGCATTCCTCCAGTCTTGCATTAGTTGCTCCTACACTTCTTGGAAGTTGGGCTCTCGCTCTCTTCGAGGTGCTTCAGTTCTCGACGGAAATGTCAGCATCGATGGTCGAGAGCGTGAATGAGGATTTGCTCTCCCTGTCACAGAATTATCGGCGTGCCCATTTTGTTCTTCGTTCGTCTTCCCTTCCACCATCCTTTGCAACGTCTCCTCTATGAGTCATTGTCGTTCTTTCCCTCTGATCATGGTTTCATTGAGTTGCGCATGAGTTCTGGTTAGCTCCCTTAACAATGTCATGACTTCCGCGGCGGGATCCTTTGGTTCCCCCATTCTATCGGCGGAATGGTATCTCCTTTTGGTGTAAACTTTGAGCTCGTTATGCATCCACGACCCGACAGGCTGGCAGAATCATTGGCTATGATACCACTATAATGTTCCCAAAGCCTTCGAAACTACCTGTACGGCAACAAACTATGATATTTCCTTCGGGGGCAATCGCCTCCACACGCTAATATATTGATCAAGTCCGTACGGTAGCAACTTCGGACGGTGATGATAAAAACTTTGTACGGTATGGATGGCAACCTCCTTCTGGTGTTTGTACGGTGGTTGGTTGGTAGACCGTAGGTTCGTACGCTGGTTGACTTCAAGTTGAACAGCAAGCGGTGATGGTTGTGGATGATGTCCATACGTGGACTGATTCGTACGGTGATGATCGGTGTTTCAAGTCTGAATTGGGTCGTACAGTAGGGGTAATACCCGCAAGCTGATGGACGGTGGCCTATTATGTACGGTGGTGACCATACGGTCACCGCTTATCCTCTATCGCCCTTCTATCACTTCGTATGGCAGTTTACTTGTTGCTTTAGACGGTAAGGCTGACTCCGCCTCAGTACTCAGAAATCACTATATCCTCACATATAAACAACTATGATGGAAGGTATTACGCACAGATGCAAATACCGGAGAAATAATGATAGCACTTCAGATTATATTAAAGAGATTTTCAATACAACAATCTTGGATCAAGAGCAGAGCAAAATAGGGTGAGGAGTTACTCCCACCGAAACTGCGTATACCAAATAGGGATGGTCTTCCACCTCCGAAATGGCAGGCAACTAAACTTCCAACTAGAGTTCCCAATACAAAATAAAATATCAAATTTGCATACCAACAACTACCTACATGTCGGTCATAAATACCCCTTCGAAGAAACTCCCGAGGGTTTACAAAAAGTATCGACACGACAAATACCTATGGACAATAAAAATAAAAATGGGCCAGAGAGACAATTAAATTAATTGTAGGGGCCAAATATACAAAACATTATTATATTAATTTATTTTATGACATCGGGGACATCACATGTAATGTCCCCTTCCTAGGTGACAGCTAGATGAGTAGAGGTTGACATATCATTTGAGTTCCCGTAGGTCAACAATATGGTTAGGGGACTCATTCAGAGGGTCATGGAGCTTTGCAAGGGCTCTGTGAACTGTTTCGGACTTTCAAAGGACAATTTCTACATTTTAGCGAAGTCTATTTTTTAGGGAGGGCTGGCAGTTGATTGGTTGACCACCCGGAGGACCATGGAGTAGAGCAGGATCCTTTTAGAGCAGTTCAGTTGATTGAAGACAATCTCTTGTTTTTCAGGGCAGATCCCTAAATTTTAGGGAAGACTGACAGTTGGCTTGCAGGACTCAGGCACCATCAGTGATCATAGGGCTTCAGTCGGAATTCAGTTCTGAGTCCAGATTTGCATTTTATGAATAAAATGGGAAATATTTAATTATTTCCTAAGTTGAGATTAAATAAATTAATACTAAAGTGAGTATTATATTCATTTTAGATTACAATAACTTATAATAAGGCCATGGACCCATCTCCCTAGGAAAATAACTTGGTTGCCTTTAAATAAGGGGCCAATGATTATAATGAATAATAAGGCCATGAGGATCGATTTTATGAGGAAAAGTTCATTTTTGATCAAGTTTATTAAAATAAATTGTGGGAAGCTCTAATTAGGGTGCAAACCACTTGGAGGAGGGAGAGAAGTAATAAAAATAAAGATGGGGCTTCATTTTATTATTATTCAGGTTATTTTTCACAGCTCTTCTTGGGAATTGAGGTCTGCAAATTCAGATCAGCAGTATTACATTTTGAGGAATGAAAACTCCTTTAAGGCAGGTCGGTTTGGAAGCAAACCCAACTCACTGAACTGAGGAATTCATTCAAGATTCCTGTTTGTGCATCAATTTCAGGCTTATAGCAGCAGGTACAGACTTTGGACAGCAGATTTTTCAAATTTGCCGAGGCATTTAAGGCAACCGCACCTCTCTCCAGCCCCATGTGGCTTCCCCTTGCTTGCCGTACCACTTTAGAGGTACCAATGGTGCCAATTTCATTAAACAGCAGCAGTGAGGGTTTGGTAATTGTAGAAATCCATTGGCAGTCGTAGTAATTAGCAAATAGAGGCTATCAGCAGGACACAGCAGACATATGCATCTGATATCAGCAATTCATTGTGGAAAAGTGGTCAAATTCAATAATCTTGCCTGCAAGCCAGGCAAAATATTTAGCAGTTCAGTCTATGCTTGTAATAATTGTTTTTGATTAATTATAGTAGATGCAAATAAACCACATTGGTGGTGTTGAAACTTCCCGGAGGTGCCTATATTGTGATTTTCACCAGATCCATCAATAAAACACTCACTTCGATGCTTAGCGTTGGAATCCTGGTATGCTACTTGCCATTACGGTGGAATAAATCTCTCAAATTTGAAATTATTGCTTTGTTCTCACATAAATTAGAATTCTGAAATTGTTTATCAGTCAAATATTTCATTGCATTTTGCATTCAATTATCAAAATACCAAAAAAATCAAAAAACTACCAAAACACAAAAAAATCATAGTAGTGAAAAAAACCAAAAATTAGACAATCTTCATCACTTCGCCAGTCAAAGAAAATTCGGGGAAAAAACCATCAGATATTTGTTCAAAAACCTATCCGGGTTCTTTCAGTTGTATCAGAGCTTGGATCTTGCCAGCCTGTTGGGTGAATCTTGAATTGTGTGTACTTCCGTTTGGTTTAGTTTGCAGTTGGCAACATGACGAGTCGTCATGGAAAAGTTGCTTTACAATTCACAATTGTGGAAAAAGTTTGAACAGTCACAACATAAAATCAACCGTCAATTACAGCAATTAAATGATACAATTTCAAAGAAATTTGGGTATTCAGGTGAATCATCTCCATCTATTAGAACACGTAAGAGTCATCATGCCTCACCAACATAAAAAGCAACTATGGCCAGCAATGACAAGTATTGTGTTCTTCCTCAAAAGATACAGGATATGCTTTCTTTCACACAATTCTTGGGTATACTGGATGAGGATGAAGATGAATTGATGTTTTCAATTCCATACCAGCAGTGGAAAGAAACCATTGGGAAAAGTGAAGAGATTTATATGCAAAAACAAGAAAAGGAAGAAGAACCACTTGTTTGTAGCTTCCAGCCTACAAGTGACCACAATGGATGCAAAAATCAGTCATCAGGTGGGAGTTCTAATGAAGAAACAACTTCGGATCAAGTGGAGATTTATAGCACGCCATTGAGTCATCATGTTGATCACAAAGCGGAAGCAGTTACAACCATGGATCGGCCCATTGGAGATGTGGAAAACAAGATACCAAGGTATGACCATAATTCTGAAATTCATAACAGCGGTAACATAATTTCTCTTTCTCAAGATATGATAGTTTTTTATCAAGAAGAGGACAATGATTTGCATCCTACATTTGATTGTCCACATGGTGCAAGCATGGGTCAAGATGATGTGAATGATACACCCCATTATAAATCAGATTTTGTGTATTTTGGGGCAGCAGATATAGAGCATTGTCAAAGACTGAATGAAGATTGGTTGTATAGAGCTACCCAAGTGAAGTTGCTTGCTCCCCAAGCAAGACAGCATTTGCAAGAGGTCAAGGAAAGACTCAATCAGCTTGATAATGCAAGAAGACAAAGAGAGTAATACATCAGATCTTTATTCCTTTTAAGGGAAGAATGTATACAGGATGAGCAGGTAAAGGAAAATCTCATAGGCAATGAGACAAAGATTGAATTCAGTCCTAATTTTCAAATTGGGAACAACAGTGATATACTCCACCTTTCTCATAACATTGCCACTGATAATTATGAAGAAAGTAATGGTACCATTCCTATTATCGATGGACTACAAGAGGCAAGTATGGTGCACGATGTTTTTGATGATGTCTCTTATCTGAGGACTGAGTTTATTCATTACAGCTGGTGTTGAGGTGTATGAGTTACCTAATTCAGAGTTTCCAATCGAGGTAGTTGATCATTCTCATGACGGTTATAGTGATTCTGTTGATGTTTCTCTTAGTGGACGAATCGCTCCAGAGAGGTCTTTGTTGAGCAGTGATGGCATACAGGCTTCATTTGTGAGTTTGTCACTCATTTCTCTTGAAATGGCAGCGATGTCCTTGTTGACTAGTGACTTCATAGTTTTCAATTCCTTATGGATTAGTGGCTGCGCTAGACAAAATAATATAGCATCCCCTGAGTTGACATTAACAACTTCAGCAATTCATCAGTATGGGCGTACTGCGAGGTTTATCTTTTGGATAGAGATGGAGTACGGGGTGATTTCCATGGATTGGCACTGGTTGGATGACACGTTTGATATCATGTTGGTTACTGGTCTAAGTTGTGATAGTGAGACAAGGTGGCCATTTGTGTGGATTTCTTGGCACGTGGGGTTTCATTCTTACATTATTTGGATGCTCTGCATACACGGATGGTTACCTAATGGTGATTGGTCGAGATGTTCCTTCTACATCTCATATAGCAGAGTCTATATTTCGATGTGGGATTCGCGTATTGATTTGTTTTGTACCTTATTTCCTATGTTACCCCGGGTTTCCGAAACGGGGGGACGGGCGGAGGGGGAAACGGGTTTCCGGGACAGATTTTTTTCTTTAAGCAAGCGACAACAAGGGACGGCAATGGGGATGACAATATAAAAAATAGGAAAAATTTTAAATATATAGGGAAATTTTAAATATTCATTTGAAAACATGGATAAAGCATGCTTATATACATTATAGAACTTTAACATATAACATTTGTGTTAAATAATTTAAATTGAGAGTTCACATGAGAGTGGAAGTCAAACAAATTATTAAAACTCAAACATTATTTAAATTAATTTTATAGGACAGCCAGGGGACAGGTTTCCGAGTTTCCGATACGTCCCCGTTTCCGGGACGGGTCAAATTATGTCGGAAATGCGTCCCCGGGTAACACTGATTATTTCATATGGATAAAACACACACTTCCAGGCTTAGTGTTGGACTCTTGGTATGCTACTCGCCATTTCAGTGGAATAAATCTCTCAAATTTGAAATTATTGCTTTGCTGCACATAAATTAGAATTTTGAAATTGTTTATCAATCAAATATTTCATTGCATTTTGCATTCAAAATCATTTTCATTGGCATTGACACAAGCATAAACCACAAATAGCCTTTGGAAAACAAAAAGCAATCAAAAACTATCAAAATTTTCACAAAAACCCTCCAAACAGCAAGTTGAAACTCAGAAAAATCAGAACAGCGTTGGAAAGGGATCTTTCAGTGCCCTCATCCACAAAACCAGTCCCCATTTCAAGACACTTCGTGTAACTATATTAATATTTATACATTATTATATAAATATTTGTTAAATTAATTTTATTATTATATTATATATTATATATTAATTTTATTAATATATTGCCGATTGAGGCATAATGTCATGGTAAAGTCATTACGTTGCTGAGAAGACCACCAAGGTTCCAACCCCCAATGGGCCACTAAGCTCGTAGGTCTTGTGCCTTTGCTGGGATGATGTGCTCACAGCAAATGTGCCTTCGTTGGACAGTTGTGCTCGCAACTATAAGCATACGCTAGGCCATAGAGCTCACAGGTTTGAACAAGTGAAAATGTGTTAATGGGGAGTGATGGTCCCCTAGATGTGGCCTTGAACAATTATTAGTGAGAAGAGATCCTCTGGACCCAGACCAGGCTAAAAACCCAAGTTTTCTCAAACAAAAAAAATTATTATATTATATACTAACTCTATTAATATTATATAAGGTTTATAAGTATTTTGTATATAAGAAATGTGTATGTTGTTTATAGCGTTCCGTTTTTCAGTTGCAATTGTATATCTATAATTTTTAGTTTTCTATGTACAGGCCACAGACAAACCCAAAACAAACCCAACCCCTAAAAATATTTTTGCCAGATCCACAAACCAAATCACTGAACCCGAACCAAAATCAGCAACATTGGCTGAACTTTATTGTTTATACTCAACGAGTACATCCGGCATCTCCAACAAAACACACAGAATCCAAACATCCTGACTCAAACATTGTCAAAAAGTGTGCAGCGGAAGATAGCTTCCTACCATTTGCTTGGTGAAATATCTGGATCAGAAAAGACAATGTCACCTATCTCCAACTAGCCTCTTATTTGTTGGATTGACATCATAAAAAGTTTATGTTGTGATCAGTATTCTATGGGGACCCATCCCCACCCAAAAAAAACTTGTGTCCCCTGCAGGGGAACGTTTCAGGACGGACTTGGGGAAACGTCCCCCAACAGAACCACTACCTTTGCGACTTCCGTCACGGATGCTGCCAGGTTGCTTGCTATATGGCACATGTCATTACATTCTAATTGCAATCTTTAACTTCAGAAAATTAGTTTGCCTTTCATGGGGCACTTGTAGAGATGTTTTATTGCAAATTTTGCCAAAAAGATTTCTATTCGCCTCAATTTGTATATCGCTGTAATTTTACTCTGTCCCAGTTAATACCAGCGTGTGTGGAGTTCAGATCGTCAACACGTTCAAAAGTATAGTTAAAATAGCTATAAGTGGCTCCAATAATAGCTTGAGAATGGACGGAAAAGCAACATTAGTGTAATGGAGGAAAGAAAATGATTCTAGGGACAATGCTAAAATCAAAAAATTTGACCTCCCTATAAATACAATAAGCTAATTCAAAAACAAAAAAATTGTATATTGTAAACGCCATGACCTTCAGTGAACAGATAATCTAAAATTAATTCCAGATGTTTTCAACATACAGAAGTGCTGTGTGTGTAATTTGTCGAAACAGCAAGAACTAAAGAAGATGAAGGGAATAAATAGAAATAATTAGGAAGAATACATACGCAGGCTAGAAACATCAAGGAAAAAAGGAGCAGTCCAAATCCACAGCGCGGCATCATACTCCTTTCCATCCTCGGATCTCAACACGAATCTCTATTTCCCTCTGTAATTAACTAGTATAGAGCCGCCGCTTCCCCTGCATCAATAACAACATTAAGGCCTGCTCATTGGGAGCATAAAACAATGTCGAAAGCGGGTGATATCATACAAAGGGCTTATTCCAGCCGACGTCTCCACTCTCTATGCCCCACTTCGATTCTAATTTCGTAGTTCATTCATCGTCCCAGCAACAAACACTTATTTCCTCCAAACCAATTGGTGTTCTTTGTGTAGACGATATGGATGAACATGGATGTCAACAAACAAGAGGGGTATTTAGATATGAATAGGAGGAATGTCCCATGCGGCTGTTATAAGAGGGGTATGTTAGAAGATATCAGAATGGGGGATTATCTAGTAGCTATCTATCTTAAGTTTGAGCATTTTAAGTTTTAGTAGTCATCTATCTTAAGTTTGGGCATTTTAAGTTTTTTCACGGTACTATCTACATTTGATGTTTAAAAAATGGATTTATTCATTTCTGATTTTAGAACTTAAAACTATTGTTTTAGTTTATGTATAGTTCCAACTTAAAACTATTGTTTTAGTTTATGTATAGTTCTAACAAATGTAAGAGGATTTGGTATATGCATAAAGGTTACAAGTGATCTTTTGGTAGTGGTGTTTGATGTCTATTCATAGACATTACAATAATTGTACATCCGTTCACACGAAAATTGTGCAAGTGATAAATACATACTCTACAAATAAATGTTCTCACCAATATTTATGCACAAATACCCCATAATCATGTACTACAACTACCAAAAAAGTTTCACAGCTCCTCTGATTAAATTTTCAAATTTTAATTATTGGTACACCAGTAGGCATCTATTAGTACATGTGGAATATTTTAATTGTATTTTAACTATCGTGTATTGGTTATTTTAAAGATAGTACTTGGGGGTTAATTCGGCAAGGGGTGAATAGTTATTATTTGAGCATGCAAGGCTACTAGATCCTTTCCCTAATGGATTTAAGAAAAATAATTGTAATAATTTTAAATTCTTCGTAAATGAATAGTATGTGTGTGTATTTATTGTGTTTGTAAAAAACATGGATGTAAATTTAGAGAGAAGGGAAATATATGGCAGCTATGTGATAAGTTTTTCATTACGATCATATGTATAATTTAGCTCCCTATTTTTCATAACTTATTTTCAATCTTTATATTGTAGCAGTGTCACCGCTATAAGGGAAGATTTGAAATTATACTGTATACATAATTTAAAATTTACATGGGGTCACTTGCCAAATTTGTGTAATTAGTCACATGGAACAATGACCTAAGTGATAAAATTTTAAATGAAGTTTACATAGAAAATGAAGATACTCAAAATTTAATAAAAGATTGGGTCAATACTAATTCACATATAAAATAGGTGGGTAGAAGATTCTAGAAGAAAAGTGAAAAGAGATAATGTTCATTTTACACATTACGTGTTGCAAGAATCGGTATGGAATGCTCTAAATCATGCAAGATTTGGTTGAAGATTGTAGCCCACCCAAGATTTAGGCGATTCGTGAAAGCGCAAAATAGATCAACAATGAGAGAATAATGATATTTTATCAAAGGACACAAATGATATATTAAAACGACTTGAGATTACAAAGGAGACCTCTTGGTTATATACGTCATGGTGAACATGAGATGGTGTAATATTATGACATGTGCCTTAATATTATGACTTGAGATTTAAAGTGATAACTATCGTATGTGCACCCTACGTAAACTTAAGTAACAAGTGCATATAAGACCTAGGTGATGAACTAGCTAGATAAAACACCCTTTCACACTAACAAACATAATAGTGACAAAAATAGTATTTGTATAGACTATGAACAATTGGGGGGGGGGGAAATGCATGAAACATATGTATCACCGTGAAGATCCTTATTTCATGAAAATAAACCTAATCTACTCAATAAAGAGATCAAATTCAAATGCAAATAACAAAGGGAAATGCAAACAACATATATTCAATTTAGGGAGGCTCACAGAGGGGTGCGACTACCATGGAAGCCACCTTGACACTATCAGGGTACCCGTAACGGGCATCCAGTAGGAAAAAGGATTGGAGGTTCGAGGTTCAAGCCAGAACCCTTTGAATGGCAAAGAAAAGACCAAACAAAAAATAGAATGGAAGATGATTGTCAGAAGTGGGGAAGAAGGGACGAGGAGCGTTAGACAATGGATGGATCTCTCACAAAGGACACCCCGACGACTGTGGAAAATAAGGCGGTAGATATCCATATAGACACGGAAGAATGGAAGGCTTCGGTATCTCTACTCAGGAATAGGGCCTTTTTTTATGAAATGGGGAGGAGGATGGCCGGCTCTGGCCAGAATAAGGAAGTGGGTAGTAGACACATGGGGGCCGAACACCACAATCAAAACCCTGACGAATGGTTTTTTTCTAATCATTATGGAATCAGACCAAGAAAAAAAGAGGATTATGTTCAATGGGTCGTACCTGATGGACAGGGTTGGTTTTTTATCACAGACTAGATACCAAATTTTAACCCTAAACAAGCCAAAATAGAAGAAGTCCCTATCTGGATTAGGTTGTACAACCTCCCACATGAGTACTAGAATCAGGAGATCTTGAAAATGATAGGGGATAAATTAGGGCAGTTCCTAAAAGCAGACAAAGCTATTGAGCAGAAGGACTTTAGTCAATACGCCAAAATCTACATAATGTGGAAACCCTATCCATTGCTCCCACATGCGATCGAAATAAGAATAGTGAAAGGTTACTAGTGGAAGGAGATAGAAGTTGAAGAATCTATTAGCAGATGCTCAAAATGTAAGGCATGGGGGCATACCATAGAGGAATGTGAGGTGAGAAACAAAGGCAAAGAAAAAGTAGGGTTCGAAGACACTGGGGAACAGAGGGACCCAGGCCCATCTAATATTGGAAACCCTGGGTTCACACTGGAGAAAGAAGGAAACGCAGAGCATAGAATGGACCTAGAGCCTATAGAGGAGGAAACGCCCCTTCAGGAGAACAGAGAGGGCAACAAGCAGGAATCGACAGAGACAGGAGGATTGACGAAGGATCCCAACAAGCTGGGAAAGGAGGTTCCAATCAGAGAAATGGTGGTAACAGCAGCGGAAGAGGATCTGCATGAAGCACTGAAGGACAGAGAGGAGGCCCCAAACGAGTCGACTAAGGATAGGCAGGATGATAATGCGGGAGTGGACATTTTGTGGCTGTTACCAGATCTCCAATCAAGACTGGAGGAAAATAGAGGGGCAAATTTCCCTCCCTCGACTCCCTTTTCTACGATGATACCCTTCTTGGGTGGGATTCCAGAGGTAGAAGAACTCTTGGATGTAGGGACACCTATGGTCGAAGATGGGATTGGAATCGTGGAACCACGAACTATTTCTCAAACACAAATGAGTAAGGAGAAAAAGACAGAGAAGAATAAACACAAAGGAACACATAAAAAAAAGGAAGGAAAACTTATCAGCAATTATTTGCTGATGCAGGGAATATGTCGGGACAAACCCGTTTGAGATCCGGGAGGGACATGGTCTCTCCTGGGCAGCCATGAAGTTCCTTACATGGAACGTTAGGGGCTGCAATGCCCCTGACAAAGGGCATTTGATCAAGAGAGCTCTTGACCAAGCGAAAGCGGAAGTTGTATGCATTCAAGAAACAAAGATGGAAGTAGAGGAAGCAGCAAAGGTTTTAGGTGTAAGGCAGAGGTGGTCAGGGTTCTTTGTGGAAGCTATTGGAGCTTCTGGTGGATTAGGTATTATGTGGAATCCAAGGCTACTTAAAGGTGAACCAATAATAAAAAAAGGTATTGGCAAGCCCTTCGTCTCACTTCTTTGACAATTAAATTTGGAGGAGTACTGGTTAATGTCTATGGATCAATAAAGACATATGAGAAGATAGCGGTCTGGAGGGAGATATCGTCCTTTCTAGCCACACTGGGGGAAGAGGTAAGATTGGTGGTAGGAGATTTCAATGCAACTCTGAGTTTGGGGGACAAAAAGGGAGGGGCATGTGCCCTGGGCACTATGCAGGTAGATTTTCAGCAATTTGTACAGGATAATTCGCTCTGGGAAGTACCGACCAAGGGGGGCCACTTCACATGGACGAATCGAAGGAAGGGATTCTACCACGTTGCAGAGAGACTAGACCGAATCTTTTTGGCCAGAGAGTGGAAAACCACACCTGTTGTTTACGAGGGGAGAATTTTGGGCTTGACGGGGTCGGACCATTATCCAGTCTCTTTACTGGTCCAGCATGATGGAATTCCAATTAGGTGCCCTTTTAAATTTGAAATGATGTGCTTTAGGGAGGAAGGGTTCCAAGAGAAAGTAATGGAATGGTGGAGAAAGGCGGAAGTGGAGGATGGTAATGAGTCCTTCAGTTTTTTCTCAAAACTCAGATATCTAAAGCAAAAGCTTAAGGAATGGAATAAAGCCCACTTTGGGAATATTTTCCAAGTTAGGGCTGGACTGGAAGCAGATCTGGAGGCCTTAAACAATAAAGTGTTAGAGCATGGCATGGATGAGGTTGACTTTCAAACTGAAAAAGATCTAATGGACAAATACTCAGAAGTTTTAAAAAGAGAGGAAATGTTTTTCAAGCAGAAATCAAGGGAAGGTTGGTTGAAAGCAGGGGATCGAAACACAAAAAAATTTCATTGCTCGATGAAAGCCAGATGGAGCATCAATCGAATCCTTTCTATTGAGAACAAGGAGGGTGCTATTGTAGAGGACATAGATGGCATCAATAAAGGAGCTGTGGAGTTTTTCTCAGAATTATGGCAGGAAGAACCCATTGATAGGAGGGAGGCCCAAGAAAAGATTTTAGGAGTTATTCCAAGCATTATCACAGAGGCAAAAAATAGAGTGCTAATGGAGCGGATTAAGATGAGCGAACTCAAAGCTGTTGTCTTTAGTTTAGGGGGAGACAAAGCGCCAGGACCAGATGGCTTTCAAGTTTTTTTCTATCAGCGATTTTGGGAACTCCTAAAGAAAGAGTTGTTGAAATTTGTGGAAGAGTCAAGGAGGGACGGTTTCATCTTGAAAGATTTCAATAATACTTTGGTGGCTCTCATCCCTAAAAAAGAACATCCTTCCAGGTATGATGAATTTAGACCCATTTCTCTTTGTAACTCAGTTTATAAAATAATTACAAAGATTGTTGTGAATAGACTTAAGACCCATCTGGAACAGATTATCTCCCCGGAGCAAAGCGGGTTCACTCCCCATAGGAGTATAGTAGATGGCATCATTATTGCGCATGAAGCAATCCACACTGCAAGTAAAAGAAAAGAAAGGCAAATGATGCTGAAGTTAGATGTTCGTAAAGCTTACAATAGGGTAGATAGAGGTTTTTTGATAGAAGTACTAAGGAAATTTGGGTTTGGAGAAGATTGGATAAAGTGGATTAATAGCATGATCTTAGATTCCAGAGCTTCAGTTCTGGTGAACGAGAGCCCACAAGGATTTTTTAGCACAAAAAGAGGGATCAGGCAGGGGGATCCAATTTCACCATTTCTTTTCATCATTCTGGCCGACGTCTTGGGAAGATCGATCACAAGAAAGAGAGCCATGGGGGCCTGGAAAGGTATCTCGATTGCCAATGGGATAGAACCCACCACGCACTCATAGTTTGCGGATGACACCTGCCTCTTTGGTCAGGCCTCCATGGTTGAGGCAAGAGTGGTTAAGCAGGTACTGGAGGAGTACAACAGGGCGACGGGGCAATCAATAAATTGGGATAAATTAGAGATGTAATTTTTTAACACAGAATTGGGTTCTCAAAGGGTAATTGTTGGCACCTTTAGGGTGAGAATCAGGGTCCTTCCAAGTCGATTCCTTGGCACACCATTATTTGGTGGGGTGGGGAAGGGACCTGTCTGGAAGAAATTGGTTGAGGATTGTTGCAAGAGGATGAATAGCTAGAAAGGACAGTGGCTCACGATGGCAGGTAGGATAACAATGCTTCGTGCAGTGATATCGACAATGCCAATATATTCTATGGCTTGCTTCAAAATCCCTAAAAAGGAGATACAAATAATCCAAAGAAGCATGCATAAGTTCCTGTGGAATGGTTCATAGGATGGGAACAAGATTCCACTGATGGCATGATCAAAAGTGTGCAAGCCAAGAAGCAATGGTGGTGCGGGTATCAGAGACTGGTTACTCCTGAATATGGCCCTGGGGGCGAAATTGGTGTGGCAGGTCTTCAGAGGAGGAGAGCAGAGGTGGGTACAGATTCTTCAAGCAAAATACTTAGACAATATAGAGGATGACCGTATTTTGACACTGGCAAACCCTCCAAGAGGATCAGCAATTTGGAATTATATGATGAGTTGTAGGCATCTTATTTCAAACCACTTAACATGGAAGATAGGCAATGGAGTAAAGGCTGACTTCAGGAGGGACTCTTGGGATGGTGGGAAAAGACTGGATGATGGGAGTGCCTCTGAAAATCTGATTGCAGCCACTTAACGACAATGGGGTTGTAAGGTGAGTGACTTCATTCTATATGAGAACCTAGATCGGAGCCTCCCAGGAAGGTGGAAAGATACCTCAACGCTTAATTTGAACACTGATGACAAAGGTAAGCTGGACCATATACTCCCAGAAAGGAGTCTGGTTTCTTCAATCAATAGCGATCAATTGATCTGGAGTGGCTCAAAAAGTGGGAATTATACAGTCAAATTGGGATACCAAATTCTGGAAGGCACTCACAATGTTGTGAAGTGGGAACATAATCTTTGTTGGGATAAGGCATGCTTATCGAAAGCGGGAGCATTCACATGGTTAGCAGGGAATGGAAAAATTCTTACAGGAGAACATCTAAAAACTATGGGTTTTCAAGGTCCCTTTAGGTGCCCTTTGTGCAGGGAAGCGGAAGAAAATATAGACCATCTATTACTACACTGCGAGTTTGCACAAAAGGCTTGGAACATGATCAAAGTAAAACTTGGTTGGTTCAGCCCACTTACAGAGACTCTAAAAGGATGGCTGGAAGCATGGCCTACAAAGAAAAACAATCAGGTGTTTGAGTCAGTCTGGCGAGTGACACCGGCAATTACTTTGTGGGAGATTTGGAAGGAGAGGAACAGGAGGATTTTTCAGGACAAAGAAGAGGAGTAGCCACATTTTAAACAGCAGGTAGAGAGTGCCATTGTAGAAGTGGTGTCAGCTGCTTCCTCAGCAAGTGAAAACAAATAGGCATTCACAAAGAATAACTCAACCATCCAAAGAAACTTCCCAACTATCAAATATAGGCCTGTTAAAGGGCCTTGTAGGGTTAATCCAACTTTGAAAAGAAGAGTAGCGTGGCAAGCACCAGAGGCAGGATGGGTGAAAATCAACTTTGATTGCACTACTCGGGGGAACCCAGGGATCTTGGGATGTAGATGTGTGGCAAGAGATCATGAAGGCAACATTCTTGCCTTCAAGGCCAAACGTCTTAACAACAGCACAAATAATGTGGTTGAATGTGTAGCGGCTACTGAGGCTCTGAATGTAGGCATCAAATTGGGCATTAGCAAAGTTCATTAAGAAGGTGATTCAGAGATAAAAATAAATGGAATATCTAAGGGAAAGATGGATGCTTGGTACCTGGATAAATATATTAAGCAGATTCGTGGGTTGTTATAGAACTTTGAGGACTTCAGAGTTACCCATGTATTCAGAGAAGGAAACAAGGTGGTCGATATCTTGGCAAACAAGGGAGCGAATTCACCTTTGGGACCCCAATTTGAAATTTATGAAGACATGAGAAGTTTCAAACTTGAACCAAAAGAATAAAAACACCCCAATATATCACTAAAGAGGAGTATAAAAGTATATCACCCGACTTTAATTTGGATGGCGCATCCATAATGGTAAATGTTATCGCATGTGATTAAAGGTAATAATTAATAGACATGACTTGTGGAAGGGCTCCCAAATTGTTCTACAGTTGGCTTAAAAATAGAGGAATGTGAATGAATGCACCATAACAGAGGGCGGTGAAGACATGGAGGCCAATTTTGTTTTGGAATCGGACAACCAAACGCAAGCCTATGCAAGGAAGATTACGCCATGATGATTGAAGAATATCCTCATGTTTGAGGATGATGAATTCATGGAGGGTCTGCAACAATTTTTTGGCATGGAATACCTTGATTCCTACTAGAGGCATCGTTCCAATTCGGATGTGGCATCCCTGTTCTTAGCTTTGGGGCTAATGGTAGGAGAATCAAAGGAGGAGATTCGCAATGTGGTGGCAGAGTGTGTGGATTCACAATGGCTGTTGGAAGTGGAAGATATCATTGATAGGGCGGTTCTGGGCCATGGTTTGGAGATGGGTACAAAGTTGTGTCGGCTTATTGGTGGTGGGGAGCACTTAGTACAGCCATTGGTGGTTTGGTCTGCTGCAAACCCGCAAGGTGTCCACTTACCAAGGGCCAAAAAGGGCTGGAAGGACATTATTGCCTTTCTATAGAAGAAGGTATGGAAGGGGGAGAAAAAGAGTTTCATGAAAACAACCCCGTGCAAGAGCGTCACAGCACCAGGGCAGCCAATACGTTTTCAATCTAGTAATAAGGCTTAGAAAATGGCAGGGGCAAGCAAAGAAGCGAGCTCTCGAGCCATATGCCACACTGCACCTAGGCCAATGAAGGATTTTGGAGCCATACCAAACTTCTCGAAGGAAGAGGCTACCCAGTGGTTTAAGGATTAGTGGGATAGTGAAGCTGAAGGAGGTGGCCAGCGGAATGGCGCTTAGGTTTTTTGTAAACGGGTGATATAAGTTTGAATCTGGTTATTGTAATGGGTGTTAAGGCCTTTTTTTGTGTTGAAAAGTATAAAAATAGATATGTATAGGGGTTTGGGGATAGTGAAACAATGTCTGTAAGCAGTAGCCAACCGCATATATTGGCATAATGTTGTAATCCTACTTTTATATCAATATAAATAAAAAATGTTACCTATAAAAAAAAACATATATTCAATTTGATGAGCCTTCATTGCTCTTCTTATTCTTCCTTGGATAATGCTCTCATAAATTCAAGTGGGCACAATTGCAACATGAAAGCTTGATAGTGACAATGATGTGAAGAAATCAAAGATTTTTTCGTTAGTAGAAATGAGGATTTAATTCACAATTTACAGATAATTTGAATTGATTTTATGGATAAGATTAATTTGGGACTCTAAGTGATCAATGGACAAGATTAAATAAGAGGACTTGTTGAGTGGAGTGAAAATGAGTTGTGTAAAAAGAAATACTGGAAAATATTTATTTTTGACAAAAGATGCTATTTGAATATGAGTTAAGTGAAAATAAACATTGAAAAGTGTTTATTTTCAACAAAAGATGCCATTTGAAAGTGGAGTAAAGGAGAAGTTAACTAGGAAAGAGAGAAGAGTTAAGAGAGGATAGAAATTAGCAAGAGGGAGTTAAGTGGAAAATAATGAAAAATTTAAGTGCAAAGAGAAATTAGCAAGTGGGTGTGGGAAGTGGAGAAGAAAATGGAAGGAGGAAAGAGTTAAGTGGGGAGAAAATGGAAAGAGGAAGAGTTAAGTTGAGGTAAATTAATGAATAAAATATATTTATTTTTACCATATATTAGCAATTAGTAATTATGAATAAAATAAATTAAAATTTATTTAATTCATGGAAATTAATGAAATGTGACAAACTCAATAAAAATATCTATTTGGCCTTAGAAGAAAAGATAGGATAAGGGGATTAAATAATTAAAAATAATCATTTAATCTAAGGGGACAAATTAAGGCGATAAGACAATAAGGATAGAGATTAAATAATTGACATGATTATTTAATAAAAGAGGCCATTTAATTGATTTGGGATAAATTAACATAGAATAATCAGATTTTAGAAGACATAATTGATTATTAATTAGGAGATAGAAGAAAGACACACACATCAAATGAACAATGAAGATCATTCAATCAGTAGAAGACGAGTTAGTCAAAAGCATTGTTGTGGGCGGTGGATGATTTTCAGTGACTAAATTTTGTCCCTCTTTGAAACAATGTGAATTTGAGCATTATTTCAAAGAAAATTTAAAATATCAATGCCCCGGTGGACTGAGGGATGGAAGTAGGATGCCCCTCAAAAGATTGTTTATGTATAAAAACATTAATGATCTCTCAAAAGAAGAAGAACGTTAGTTGAAAGATGAAATAGGATGAAAGAGAAGAATAATTAGTAGGTAGTGAAGAAGGTTAATTGATTGTAGATAAGGGTTGATCAATATCAAATGTAGATATGTTTGATTGATTAGATTAGATGGATAGACTAAGATGAATTACAAATTTATTGATTGATTAATTGATAAGATTGATTGGTTGGTTGAAATGTTATCTAGAAGAAATAATTAATAAGAAGCGAAGAATAGTTAGTGGTGATGATGTCTAGCTTTCTTGGGTACACTTGTATCATCATAGAGCTTTATTATGCGAAAATGGATGTTTCGCACCATGACATAAAAACCAAGGTGATAAAGCTACCTCTTTGCATAAAACAAGCACATTGCAGACAAGGAATTTTCTCATCCATTCTGAGATACCGCATATTATGAGTCAAGGTATGTGTGACGATCACAAGAATAATGATCCATGACCATAAGTTTGCATAGCATATTTGCCCAAAGTGAGTGTGTCTACGCAAACACCCAAGACATAATTTCCCTAGATGTTCATGAAAATATCACACAAACAAAAAATAAAAATAAAAGGTCATGAATCATCCTCACCGCTCTTATCACCATTTCAACATGATAAAAAATAAATCAATGAAAGATAAGACTCACTGGACCAAGTGAGGAAACAACCATTATGATCATGTTGTCAAAGGTGATTCTTTGTGTTTTGATAATGATGTTAATTTTTATTAATAAAGGACTTCATCTAAAATATATTTCATCTAGTTTCAAGCATACTACACCCTATATAAGAAAAATGATAAGTGATAAGGATTGACAATAGATTTTTAATAGGACAAGTTTCATCAATATGATTGATGACTAGGTTGGTTGTTCATCTATTGTTGCATGATTGTATTTTGTGTGTTTTCCCGTTTGTGTTTGCTCTAATATTTGTCTTTGTTATGGCTTATTTTTTTTATAAAATAATGATTATTTTGGGGTATTATTATTATTTTTTAGTTTTTAGGGTTTTTTTAATTTTCCTCGGGACAATCTATAAATGTTTTTAAATTTTTTTAGAATATTTTATGGTTTTGGATTTATTTTTTAAGACATTTTATGAATATTTTAGAATTTTTAATGCATTTTTTAAGACATTTTGTGAATGTTTTTATTTTTATTTTTATTTTTTTTAAGGACAAGTAATGATGTTTTTGAACATTTTTCATAATGTTTTATGATGTTTTTATACTTTTTAGGTGTTTTATGATGTTTAGGAATTTTTTAGGAATTTTTAAGGACTTTTTTCAAGCAAGATGCATTTATTGATCTTCGATGTCTAGCAAGGCAAATGAACTACTGGGATGGAAATAGATGAATGAAGGATGGTGGCAACTCATTATGGCATCAAAGTCGATTTGATTTCCAAGAACTATCGGTTATAGGGTAACATGTTTCTTCCAAGCCAAGGGATTGGATATGATGACATGGTGTTCTGAATGGCGTGTGATCTATAGGATTAGACATGTCAAGAGGTTTTTGAAAAAAAAAATTACACTTTACATCCTTAGTTTAATCAAGATCAAGGGATAGATTTGAATGTGTATATAGAGATAGGATATAAATAAAATAGGAAAGATAAAAATAGATAAGATAAGGGATATGGACTGAAGGGTGTGGATAAGGTAAAGCAGATAGAACCTATGATGCTTATGAATATCCTTAACCTTGTCAAGATTAGAGGTGGAAAATGGAATGTGGGTGTAGATAAGATGATGGAACAAGGGATGAAGAATAATGGAGGATGTGGTGGGTAGGATATGATAATCTAACATTAATGAAACTTCCCCCAAGTATGGAAGGTGAGAGGATGATGGATTACACACAATGCATTTTTGCCAGATTTTTGACATGGTACTTGTCCAAAGCACTTGTTTACTAGTTTTCACCAAAGCGCGTATTATTTCTCTTTAATTTTTTTCCCCTACTCAGATTTTTTTATTTTTTATTTTCTCCTTGTTGCACAAGATGCATGTTTGCTAGGTCTTTATCAAGGCTACATTTTTTTGCTTTTTTGCTTCTTTTTTTAAGATAATGGATGTATGATAGGAGATGAGGAAGTATTAAAGTGTGTCATTCTTTGGGGGGTACCCTAGAAAAGATGTGTTGTAGTGAATTGTGGCAATGAAGGTGTGCTCAAATACATTCGTAGGGTGATGAATGGGAGATTAAATGGATGATTGGAAGGAACAAGGTAAGGAATTATGTAAAGGGTCAAATATGACGAATAGGTGTTGGATAATGGATGGACTGTAAGAAGACAATTTTTTAGTGGATGTTGATAAGAAAAACATTGGCACACACCTTAAGGGGTGGTAGAATGATAGAGGAAAAGAAAATTTTAGATTTTAGGAATTTAATGGAATGGATGTGGATTTTGGAACACAAGGACCCAAAATAGATTTGAAATGTGGAAGATGTTTGCACAGAAGAATAGCAATTTTGTATGCCAAATTTGGCTCCTCTTTGGTAAGTTTTACTTCTATGAGCTACTTAGGGATCCACATGGATTTTGATATTTCTTTCTTTTGTGGCTCCTTGGAACATATTGCTTCTATAAGCAATTTATGAACCCACGTTGTTTTTTATTTTAACTTTTATGTAATGGGCCTTTACAACCTTTTGTATATATTTTTCTTTTTTAATCACCTTTTGATTTAGTTTTACATGTATTTTATATTGGACATGTTGTTCCTTGGATGTATGTGTATTCTTGGACTTATGGATTTCATGCTTGGCATTCAAATTGCTTCCAAGAGGAATGGGGTTAATGGGTGGATAAGAATGATAAGGAGGTATTTCGAATGGGTTAATGAAAATGAATAATTGAAAGGTTCTAAAAAATGTCTACCTTTTCTAATCTTGATTTATAAACCAATAAGTGGATTGTAAGCTTGTGGATGGAGGTTCATAAGGACCCAAGATGCATGGAAGAGATAAAGGGGAAGGTGTATACTTGGATTTAGATTTATCGGGGATAACAACATCTTGAGAGTGAAATATGTATCCAAGGACATGACCATTAGGATTCTCTTTGATATAAAGGGGCTTTAATATACCTTGTTCATGGAGGCATGATCCTTTGCCTTGATAATGCATGTTTTGATAGATATTTCCACCAATGGGATACTTGTTACTTTAGAAACGAGATGTTAGTCCATTTTGAGGTGGATATAGTATGGAGGAAATGATAGGCTCACAAAATAAACCAGATTCGATGAAAGTGGAAGAGCCAATTGATATGAAAGTGGATGAACAACTTGCATAGAGGTGATGGGATCTTGAGGGGGATCATGAGGAATAATGATATATTGAAATGGCATATGAGGAATGATGAGATTGTATAGGGAGATATAATATTGTGGGGAACATATATGATTAGGATCTAGAGATGAAGGGATGGAGGAATCTTTAGAAGGGTCTAGAGGAATGATGGGATCTTGTGGTGGACATAAAGGATTAGGACATAGAGATGAAGAGATACTTTGACCTTGACTTGGAAGGGGGTCATTGGATTCCATTGTAAGAGTGTTTTGCTCTTGATTTTGAATAAAATAATTAAAATTAATGGAATGGGTTTCATGATCTTGCTTAGGAAGTGGAGTGTCAACTAGAGTTGGAAGGACAAATTTCTCTTGATATAGAAGGGGATCATCCATGATGGGATGAAGAGGGACGATGGTGTAAACTAGGGAGATAAAATATTGATAAAAATTAAATGGGATTGGTATTTATTGGCATCTTTATCTTGATTTATTTTAGTTTTCATTTATTTATAGTTTGGGTCATCCTCTTAACCTAGGGTACGAGTTCAAATATGATGGGAGATTCTTGAAAGGAGTCAACATTTTGGCATGATAGGAATGGATCTTGAATAAGACTCTCTATAGACAATGGGGAATATAATGGTATTGAAACTATAATTTCTATATCATAAAGGGGATTTTTGTGAAGAAAAGGATTTAGGAAGGATATATTTCTAGATGCATGTATATGATTTTGATTGTGCTTGGAAAAGGTGTCTTGACATATGTCTAATTTCTCATCAGTTGAATCATGAGGATGTTCTTTAAGCATGATGTTACTTTTCTCAAACGTTGTTGATGAGGGATTTACTGAATGAGATGGTTTTGGTATTAGATAGCTTGTTTCTATGTTTATTGGTACTGATTTGACATGTTGTATTGGTTTTCCACAATAGAACATTATTTTTATGTTTGACCTAGTTTTCCAAGAAAATTGTTGAGATACATGTGTTGGTGTCTCCTTGCCTTGATAGTTTTGTTTGTGATGTCACATTGACATTTGTCTGTTTCAAGGTACTTATTAATTGAACTTGTGGCACAACGGATGCTACATTGACAACATTTCATTGATGTTTTAAGGGTGGCATGCTTGAAGCTACATTCTTGTTTGTTTGGGAATCACTTGGTGGTGTGCTTGAGGAAATGAGAGGAGGTAAACTAATGCATGATGTCATTGGTGATAGAATTATGTATGTAATTGTATGTAACCTTAGTAGGGGATGACTTTTTTGGACATTTTTATTTGACCCCACTGATGTGAAATTTGTTAGAAAGGTTTCGTGCGACATTGAGGGTGGTGCATTTGTGTAAGAGATTGAAAGCAGAATGTTTGTTTATGGAATTATGTTTAACCCTACCAGTGGTGAAGGGGGTAGACTTGTATATGAAATCGTATTTAACCCTACTAGTGGTTGACTCATTTGCATAGTTACTTATGATACTAGGGGTGGTATATGTGTTTGATATTTTGAAAAAGGAACACTTGATGGGTTGGGTGCATATGTACCTGCTAGTGTTCCAATCGTCACTGTTAATATTGTCATGGTTATCATGTTGCACATTTGAGGCAAAAACAATATCATTTTGTACAAAAGATTGTTGAGTTGTCCAAACATTGGTTTAGTGGGGATTTGAAAAGTTATAGCACTATGTGTCCTCTTCCCCAGAGGTATTTTCACTATCAATTATTCTGACATGAGATTTGTTTGTGAAGGCCATTTGTTTGTCAAACCAAATTGTTGTTTTGGTTCACTAATTATGATTCGGTACTCAAATCTCAATGCAATACTTTCTCTAATAAGTTCAAAGTATTTGAGGATCATCAAATATCAATCGATGCAAGGCTTTCCTAATTCTAAGATCTTTTAATGTTGCATGAATTTGTTCTCGACGAATACTCAAAAAAGAGATGCAACTATCATGTGAAGCATTTGAACTTAAAGGTGGTAATATTTGGACCATTGAGGATGATCTTGGTTGGACATTTGAGGGTGGTTCTAGTTGAACTAAGTCATAACCTACTTGTACATGATCAAGATCTAGTTGCATCATGCTACTCTCTAGTTATCTTGGGTCAAAATCTAGTTGTATAGTATCCATATAAATGAACATGGGTTGATAAGAACCTTCTTATTTTCTCTTGGATTCCTAAGATCTCTTTTCAACCATGGAAGACTCAATTTTTATTTTTTCTTTTCTAGGAATTTTTATCTTTTTTTGTTTTTGGATTTTTAGATGAACTTGTGTGTGCACCTATTATTATACTATGTTTTTATTTGAAGTATTAGGAATATAATAAATGAAACAATTCAATCCCATGATTTTATTATTTTTAGAATTTTGAAATACTTATGAATGTAAATCAATGTAAACAACCCTACGAGACTATAAAGGAAATTGAGACTAGAAAGGAAATCAAGACCTGAAAAATCAAAAGGGCAAGTCATGGAAATTGATAAAGTCTTACTCATTAGTAGACTAACAAGATAATATTTCTACTTATGGATGGTGATGATAAAAAAAAGGATGATTGACAAGATCTTGACCTCTTAACAATAACCAAGGATTGATTTAAGATTTGATCTTGGAGATTTCAAATTTTATTTTTGGAAATTTAAAAATGCAAGGCTAGTGGAAACATGACTTACACTAAGGGATTGCAATGAAATGGATAGTATGGAGGATTGGTGATGCAAGAACTACTTGAAATAATGCATATTAATCCTCATGGAGATGATGGATTTAGGACAGAAATGTTATGACTAAACTCTAGGACTTAAAAAAAATGCAAGTTGAATGACAATGCAAATTTTTTACCTAAGATGACACCTAAATTTTTAAATGCACAGTTTAGAAGAAATAGATTTTTTAAGCCTCAAATGTGTTTGTGATCTCATATTTTTCTAGAAATTTAACCTTACAAGATTAGTCTAGCTATAAAACCCTAATCTAGATAGAAGGTTTCAATATTGTTTGTTTTAGGACAAGTGTGTCATTTATTAGGGAAATTGCAATGAAGATTTACTAAATCACAATAGTAAACATCTTGAGAATTGTGCTAAAAATTTTAGGATTTGTATCGTCCTTATTGTCAATCAAGATTGCACCCGCAATGCAAAGTTTAAAACCTTTCAATCCTGTTAGAACATGGAAACATTCTCACTGGTGGAAATGAGAACTAATCTCTAAATCATAGGCCAACTTCCTCCTTGTGATCACCTAAAACTAATTTTGATTGGAAAAATGGTTAAAATGATGTACTTGTATAAATAAAATGCTAGACTAACAGGTGATGCACTAATGATAACTTGTCATAAGATCCCACAAGATTTTCCATAAAAATATTTGAGACAATGCACTTAGACAAACCCTACAAAAATGACTCTATGAAAGGCCTCTGAATCAATACTAAAAGAGGAAAACACTTGTGTTTCCATAGTTTGATTACTAAATTTAAACACATTCATAAATTTGCACCCCGGGTTATCAAATTCTATATCATATTTGAAAGAAAATTGATCAAATAAAGGTTATAACACAATACTTGAATTCAAGAACTCACAATCAAGGATGAACATGGAAAAATAAGTGGAAGGAACACAATATCTGTATATAAATCTCTAAAATCTGCACCAAAATTCTTCAATACAATGATGCTCAATTTTGCAAAAATGCAAATTTGGCAAAAAGAATGAAGTCCTCAAAAAATCAACTCAATATGTAAGATATAGACCCATAAGCCAGAAAGAGTCGAATGCATGAAAAAAAACAAGGAAGAAAATGGGTCAAACTGCCAATGACATGCATTTGACCACCTAAGAACTCCTCTCAACTGATGTACAACCCAAGTGGCACTCCAAATCAAGTCAAATCATCTCAAAATCATGCAGAACTGACGAGGCCATATACAAGGAAAAATCCCTCAAAAAGAGGAGCCCAAGTAAGTGTCACTACATTAAACAAGCCCTCCAATTGACGATAATTGTAACTTAACTCAAAATCATCTCAAGGCTGCCCATAAATTCAGTATAATGTATAAGGGTATATCACAACTCCCCAAGTCTTCAAAATTGCTCTGCGACGTTATTAAATCAATTTTATGCAATAAACAAGTCTGCCACATAAAAATAGGGTTTCCTAACCCTAAACACAATTTCATTTTTTCACTTGGCATTTGAACTTTTTGGAATTTCTCCTTTGCTTGTTGGCGGTGCCTAGGGTTTGGAGCTCTTATTGTGGGTTTTGTGAAGGATATCTCTCAGTTTGTGGGTCACACTTGCCTTTCACTGGCAATTTCCATGGCTTAAGGGTTTCAAGCTATATATTTATCCTTATGTTTCCCTACAATTTATCACTACCTTGTGTGTGGCTTTGTTTATCTGCTCACAAAGATTATGGACTTAGGGCTTTGAAAATACTTCCATTGTCTGTCATATTCATTTGAATGACTTTGAAAGCCTTCTTTATGCTACCGCAACTATGACTTTTATTTATTTTTTGAGTTCACAATGTCTCTTCTAGCTTCTTCATGAGATTTGAATATTTTGAATGCTCTATTATGACTGAGGGTTTCAAGTTCAATCTAATGGTATGTAGCTGATCATTTATCTTATTTTCCTCATGCAACCTATACTTACAATAACATGTGCATCTCATTATTTCAAAGAGAGCCTATGCTTTCTGGATTTACTTCTTTTCATTATTGTAAGCAACTCTAAGGGTTGAAGAACAAACAAAATTTACTTGCTACAACTATAATGCACTCTCCACTGTTACATGTCTTCAAAGATAATTGGAAGCTTGATCTTGAAACCCATGGCTTAGTGCGATGACTGTAGATGTCCTATGTATTGGTATTCTTTCTAATACTACCAATGTGATAGTATAAATCTTTTTCCATAAATAATCATGGTTGCTTGTAGATTCTCAGACATAATAATGAAACATAATTAACAAAATCTTCAGCGTATCTTATTTTAAATCCATGTATTAATGTGAAGCCACAATTCTAGCCCATGCATATCTCTTCTTACATTATAATAGAAATATGGGTCTGTGTTAGGTACAAACTGTGTATATGAAAATTATACCTTCATGAAATTAACTTGTTATCTAACCAATTCACCAAAATTTTAACAATGATAAGCTAATTGAATTGAAAATACAATAATGAGCATCTCTTGGCTCTCTATTTAGGAAGGAAAAAAGTATGCTCTCAACACAAGCATCCATTAATGACAGTCCTAAAACAAGAATTGAATCTATTTGATTATGAGTATGTCTATTTAGCTCTCAAATAATCTAAAATGCTTCAAAGATGATCATTAAATACAAATTGAACTCAAAATGGAAGCTATGAACTCAAATCAAAATGCCTATAGTGATGATGCTTAGCTCATAAATGTGTGTGATATGTTTTGCACTCAAAATGGCCTCTATTTAAAGGATTTCCCAAGGGTATGGGGTAGACTTGATTAAACCTTGATTAGGGTTAGGTTGAGTTAATTATCTCAAAGGTTAAGACAATTTATATGGTGGATTCAAATAAGGGGGCAAATTGAGTGGTCAAGATGCAACTCCAAGATGTGTACTGATGGAGGATCAATTTGGGCTTGATCCACATGACCTCCATTCTTAATTCCCATTGGTTGAAATTGATTTGTCCATGTGATGGGTGAAAAATATTAGGAATTAATTAAATAGTTCAATTTAATTGTTTTAGCCATGTGCACCCTTGAATGGGTTGGAATTAATTTGATTTTAACTATGCAATTAATTTTTATTTTTTTAAGCAAAAAAGGGCTAGCCACTGAATATATTTATTAATATAATATAAGCTGGTTCAAGAGCTCATTCGAGAAAGAACCAGCAAGAAAACCCAGAATCCTTGCTCAAATACAATATAGTAAAGAGATGTTATGAAAATACAAAATATTCGGGTAATTCCATTCGAAAACAAAATCACCATCTAACAACGTCAAGCAATATTTCATTATACACCTTCCAAATTTTTAGGCTAGTCGATTCAACTGATTGGTTGTGCTCGTCGGTTCTGATACAAAATCTATTTTGGTCAGTTATGCTTGTTGGTTCAGCTGGTCAGTAATGCTCATCGATTTCTCCTGGTTGGTTCTATTGGTCGGTGTTACTTGTCAGTTTGATTTTAACTATGCAATTAATTGATTAATATTAATTGCATATTTATTTGATTTAATTAATCCAAAGGCTTTTGATAATTCAATTAATTTCATTTTTCTTGATTTGCTCACTTCATTTATATTTGATTTTTCTTAACCAATTTTAGGTGTCTACAAATGCCACTCTTTGAATCGATTCACGAAAGACATCGATTCAAAGAATCTTTGATGTTTGATTAACTGATCTGATCTCGATGACCGATTCATTGATGTAACTAATTTGATGAAAATCCTGATGTGATGTCTTGATGTGAAAATAACCTTATTGAGATGCCCACTAATAATGATGAAAATTTTGATGCCCCAGATTTGATTGATTGATCTTGCACCTTGATGATATCTTGCCCCCTTGGATATGAAAGCAAAAATGATGTGAAAAGGATTTAAAAAATAAGCGTGATTGGTCAATTACGATTTCATTTGTGATAAAACCAATGTTTGAAATGGTGCCCTAGTGATTAATTTTCCACCTTTTGATTAGGTTAAGGTCAAAAAAACCCTTTATTAGGTCAAAAAGGTATAAAAGGGGGTAAAAATGTCATTTTTACATATCATTTTCACTTCTTACCCTCACTTTTGCTCTAAGAGACTAGAACACTGATAGCGATGGTTGTGCCAATTCAAGAGCATAGGTTCGAGTGAGGGCACCAATTCCAGCGTCCAGTAGACTACAAACCTCTGGTAAGTGCTCAAATCCTCTTAGTTTGATTAATTTCAATATTCACCACTCTTTGGTAGGATTTAAATGCATTATTAGATTGGGTTTTAGATTTTCTTGCAAAGTAGCGTGTACAATATTTAAAGTAGCACGTACACTAATCAAGTAACACATCCACGACTTGAAGTAGCGCATAGGATAGCATGAAATAGAGCTTAGAAATGCAATTCCCACTAGAGTTTTAGTGCATATGATAGGTTAAGTAGTGTGTAGGGAACCCTAGCTGAGAAACCTAATTCTTCTAGCGCATAGGATAGCTAAAGTAGCGCCTAGAAGAATAACTAACGCATACACCTTGATGTGATGCTTCCAAAGAATGAAATATCATGTTGCATGCTTTAACTAGCACATAGACAATGTGGTGTGTATAATGATATGAAATGATGCATACACCCACATGAAATGACGCATGGCCTGATATGAAAAAAATTGAATCCTGATTTGATCATCCTCTGATTCGATTGAAAGTATGATCAATAGATTACTTGATTAGGCCTGATATGTGATAAAAACAAGTGCTTGGTGATGAATTATAACTGATTGAATGTTTGAAGATGAGAAATTTGAAGATCACCGAGATAAGGAAAGTAAATGGAAGACATTAAATCAGTTAATGTATTGTATTGTCATTGATGTCAACTTGATATGGTATGATTGCTCATACACATATTGTCACAACACTTGAATAAATGAAGAGACCAAGTTTTTGTTATCGGTAATCATACACACCGAGTGACAGTGAACCCCGAGCATAGAAGTTCACAGTGTTACTCGAGATAGTGATACCTGAGCAAGCATTACTGAGCTAACTCTAGTTGCCACCGAACAGAACTAAAGTTGATTCCCGAGCTATTTGCATTAGTCAGTGAACACAACTAAAGTGTTAACCAACAAGAACTGAAGTTAGGAAAATGACAAAACAACTTAGCTGGCAGAGCTAATTATAGAGTTAATTGGTTGTTTACTTTGTTCTCATTGATCAGTTAAAAGCTAAAGATAAGAAGGATATTTAAAGCATGTTATATTCTAGAAAACAAGGAGAGATTTATGAAATAAATATAAAGCAAGCATGGCGAGATTTATGGATCAAGAAGGACAAGAAATGGTGAAATCATGTTTATATAAAGAGACAAGTAATTCATTATGAAAAGAGGAATGTTGAAGAGGATTATGGTGAAGATAAGAAGTCTTCATGTAGATTTGATCATACAGGATAGAAGGAAAAAGTGAAGAATTCTGCAGACAACGAGCAACAGAGAAGCAACAACATTCACCAAGCATAAAGAAGTGGCACAAAGGAATTGAAGAGAACATTGATCAGAGAGGTATTATGGAATAACAATATATCTGCAATTCAAAGTTTTATTAATGAACAAATCATCTATTGATTCAGAAAATCTCTTAATGGAGTAGGATTTAACCATCCTTTATATATTGAGATACATCCCAAGGAGTATCAAAAGGTTTTCATGTTGACAACATAGTGAGTGCTAGGTCAAGTGATAAACTGTTGATTTTAAATCCTCTAACAAGGTCACACTTAACACTGTGTTGTTAACCTTTAATAGGGTTGGCTCTTCACCAAGCTCACTTTAGAAGAGTGAAAATTTTGGGTTACCAGTCCCAAGTGGTTTTTCCCTTAACAGGGTTTCCACGTTAAAAATTCATGTGTTAAATGTGTATATGGTTCAATGCTTTGATGTTTTTCTTTACACATTACTAAAACAAGATTGATCGGTAAACACTAAGTTATTTACTGTATTTCGGTAAAGGTTAAGAAAAGATAGAATGCTATTCGGTAAATCTTAAGGAAAGGATAAAAAGTATAAACACCGAGAAATATATACACGTTAGATTCACACAAGGTATGCATCTTGTAGGACTTAAGATAACTAGAGGTTTTATATTTGTGGTATAAAGTTTTGGTTGAATATTGGATTAATTTTTGAGGTCGCTGATTCACCCCCCCCCTCTCAGTTATTCTAACAATTGGTATCAGAGCTTGTGTGCTTAGAAAGGGAGTTTAAAGACTCAAGATAAATATCACAAGATGAGCAAAAGGGATGTGCTTAAGTTGAACAAGGACAACTTTGCATCATGGAAAAGTAGGATAAGACTCCACCTATCAGGTATTGGAAATGATGTCACTCGATACTTAGATACTGAATTTGTTTTACCTACTGGACCTCTGAGAGTTGATCAATTAAGAGAAAAGCATGAACACAATTCTATGATGATAAAACTTCCTTCCTCACTCTTTGATCCTGAATTTGAAGATGTCAAATCATGCACCACTGCAAAGAAAATGTGGGACAAATTGAAGCTAGTACATGGAGGAGATAAAAATGTGCTAAGGGCTAAGGCTAAAATCCTAAGAGAAAAGTTTGATGACCTAAGAATGAAAAAAGGAGAAAACATCACTCAGTACAACTGTAGAATCAAAGAGGTTGTTAATGCTATCTGAGGAGTAGGAGGTGTACTTGAAGAAGAAACACTGGTAAGTAAAATTCTAATAACCTTACTGCATTTTTATGCTATTAGAGTATCTGCTATACAATAAATGAGAGCAGTAGAAAATAACAATGTTACTCTAGATTTTTGATTGGTAGACTTATTTCATTTGAGATGAATAACTTTGACAACAGTGTCTTACCAAATATTGAGTCTGCATTCAAATCTTCTTTGAAAATAAGTAAATCAAGTCATAAACACACTATGAGAAATGATAGTGAAAGTGATAGTGATGACCAAGAACTTGATGAGATTTGAAGCACTAATGGCTAGAAGGTTGCAGAGGGGAAAAGGTAGATACAAAGGCAAATTACCATCGGTATGTTTTAATTGTAAAGAGATTGGACACTTTGCTACTAGATGTCCTAACAAAAGAAAAGATTATAGAAGCAATGACAAAACTTATGAAAATAAGTTTGATAGAGGTGATGACCAAGATTACCGAAGCAACTAAAAATATGATAGAAGAGAGAATCGAGACTACAAGGACAAAGGAAAGAAGGCTTGTTACCTAGTTGAGAATAATGACACCAAATCTGATGAAGATATTAAGGTGGTATTTGTTTCTATGAAGGATGATTCAGACGAAGAAGAAAGGTATGTTGAGACTGCACTCATATCTAAGGTTAGTAAAAATGATGTCTGGATTATTGATAGTGGTTGTACTCACCACATGACTGGAGATAAGGAAATTTTTTAAACATTTGAATATTATAATGGTGGATCAGTAAGAATGGGTAATGACTCACCTTGTCTAGTTGAAGGTAAAGGAACCATAATGTTGAATAATCTTATCAGATGTGAAAATGAATATTGGGTGAAATGACTTAACTATAATCTATTGAGTGTTTCATAGCTGAATAACACAGGACACCGAGTTGCATTTGAGAATAAAAATGCAAAGATCTTTAACGAATCAAGAAGGTTGATCGGAATTGGTGAACAGACAAAAGGCAACCTATTCTTTTTTGATGATATTAATACCACTTTTTTAATGGCTAGAAACGAAGACATATGGTTGTAGCATAAAAGATTATGTCATGTGAATTTTGACAACTTGGTTAGGATAAGCAATAAAAGGAAAGTAAGAGGCTTACCGAGCATGTCAAAACCCAACCACGTCATGTGTAAGAATTGTCAAAAAGGTAAAATGACAAATTCTAGTTTCAAGAGAAAAACCTACACATCTAATGCTATTATAGAGCTAGTACATACTGACCTATGTGGACCAATGAGAACAAAGAGATACTATGGTGATAGATATTTCATTATATTTGTAGATGACTATTCTAGAATGATGACTATTATGTTCTTGAAAGAGAAATCAGAAGCATTCAAGATGTTTAAATGGTATAAAGCTATAGTTGAAAAATAAAGTGGAAATGAACTAAAATGTCTAAGATCATATAGAGAAGGAGAATTTATTTCTGATGAATTCACTAACTTTTGTAATGAGCATGGAATTAAAAGACAAGTTTCTGCACCGAGAACACCACAACAAAATGAGATTGTTGAAAGAAAGAACAGATCAATCATTGATTGTGCCAGAACACTGATGATTGAGAAAGACATCACACAAACATTCTAGAGAAAAGTTGTTAGTATTGTTGTCTATACATTAAACATAGTTCAATTGAAGAAAGACACCAATAAGACACCTTATGATCTATGGTATGGATACACACCCAATGTAAGTTACTTCAGAATTTTTGGAAGTCAATGTTATATTTTGAAAGATGATAGAAATGGAAAGCTTGACTCCAAAGGTGAAGAAGAAATATTTATAAGTTATTCTACCAAAAGCAAGGCTTATAAATGTCTTAACAAATCCTCTAACAAAATCATTGAAAGTGCAAATGTCAAAGTGGATGAATTTACTGAGAAAAATGATGAGGAAAGAAGAAAGGAACTGGAAGACTACAACAGATTTGTCTACAGTGAAGAACCTGACACTCTGCCCGAGCAACAGTGTATCACTACCGAGCGACAGAAGAATGCACCCGAGCATCAGGCTACAAACACCGAAAATCAAGAAATTGCTCACAATGATGTACCGAGAAATGAAGATCAAAATGAAGGTCAAGATGATGACCAAAATGATGAACAAAGAGTTGAACCAGTACTTTCCAAGTATGTCAGAAGACACCATCCACAAAACCAGATCATAGGAGACAAAAAGGTTGGAATGAAGACAAGAAGTATGTCACTGAACACTAGATGTTTAATTTGTGATTTTGAGCCTAAATCTGTCAATACTGCACTTGATAATCAAGAATGGGTTAGTGCAATGAATGAAGAAATTGAGCAAATTGAAAAGAACAAAATATGGACATTAGTACCTAGACCGGATGACAAAATGTCATTGGTACCAAATGGATATTCAGAAACAAGCTGAATGAGAATGGAGAAGTCACAAGGAACAAAGCAAGACTAGTATGCAAAGGGTATGCACAAGAAGAAGGTATTGACTATGGAGAAACCTTTGCACTCGTTTCTAGACTAGAATGAGTCAGAATTATGGGTATGTGCAGGATCATGGTATACCAAGCTATGGCCTTAAGTGGCAATGAAAAATCAGGAAATCAGGGTTAGTCAACTTGACATAAAAAGTTGGACTTCTTATCAACCTTATGAGAAAAAGTTGTAAGAATAGAATCTGTAGGAAATTGAATGTAGTTTCTAAAATACTAGCCCTTTTCTTAAAAAAAATTAATCTAATTGTTGAAAATTTTAGATTTCAATGCAGCAGTATGAAAATTTCAGGAAAAAGATAAAAAGTACGTTTATGTCTAACCACCTTAATCACAATCAAATGATGATATCTTTTCAAAATATTCTAGATATAAGTAGTAGACTCATGCCCAGATGTGACGCATATTTTTGTGTAATTTTTTATCAAACAATTAATTAATTATGAATTTTCTACTATGAATTTTTCAGCATAATAAAACTCCCGTGTCTGACCACCTTAATTAATTCTAAACTTTACAAAAAAAAATTTTTTTTATAAATTTTCTTATAGTAGGCGAATCATAGAATGTGACGCATGTTTCAGATTTCAAAAAGGTTAAACCGTTTGAAAGTTATAGTTGTTTTTCAATTAGTCTGTCAATTGGGACTTTAGAGATAACTCAAATAGAAAATAAGTAATAAATACTTATTGAAATTGAAATTTGACAGCAATTATATTGATGGAAATCTAATAATCTATTTAAGAAACCCTTTTTGTTTCATCAATTTTGGGTGAAAAAAAGGTCATCAGCTACTTCACCAAAGTCTGGAAATTAGAGGAAATATGATAAACACGTTTTTTGGGTTGACCATCCACGTTCGGCATTGCAAAGCCAAAACCCGGGGCAAATACCAAGGCTAATCAGATATGAGATATTATCGGATATGAGATACTAAATCAAATATGAGATATTAAATCAGATATGAGATAATATCGGATATCAGATATCTCCCGCCAAAATTTTGCTTTCCATTTGAAATTTCAACATTTTCAGTATTGATTTTAGTTTTTTATAGATTTCATATTTTATAATATTAATATTATACAAATACTAAATGATAATAGCATTAGTATTAAATTATTATTATTTATATTAGTATTGTATAATAGTAGTATTATATTATATT
>MU225509.1:1419553-1474968 GCA_018584345.1 Thuja plicata | reverse complement strand
TATATATTAGTATTATATTACTATTGTATAATATTAGTATTATATTTATTATTATTTATATAATAATAATAATAATACCTAGGAGAGAGAGAGAGAGGTGTCTTAGGGGGTCGTAGGAGCCATTAATGACTCTTGTGACTCTTTATGAACCCTTACAACCCCTTTAGAAGCCTAAGAGTACATCTTAGGGGTCGTAAGGTGTCTTAAGGGGTCCTAGGACCCATTAATGGGTCCTACAACCTGTGAATGGGTCATACAAGCCCTTATAACACCTTACGAACCATTAGGAAGCCTAAGAGTACATCTTAGTGGTTGTAAGGTGTTTTAAGGGGTCCTAGGACCTATTAATGGGTCCTACTACCCCTTATGACACCTTACAAACCATTATAAATCTTAAGCACACATCTTAGGGGTTGTAAGGTGTCTTAAGGGGTCCTAGCATACATTAATGGCTCCTACAAACCCTTATGACACCTTACAACCCATTAGGAAGCCTAAGAATACATCTCAGGGGTTATAAGGAGTCTTATGGTGTCCTAAGACACTGTAATATGTCCTATGACCCCTTGAGATCCATTAACGTGTAATATTAACCCTAATATGTATTCTTAGGGTTCCTAAGGGGTCATAAGGTATCTTAAGGAGTCCTAGGACCCATTAATGGGTCCTACGACCCCTTATGACACCTTATGACCCATTAGAAAGCCTAAGAGTACATCTTAGGGGTCTTAAGGTGTCTTAAGGAATCCTAGGACCCATTAATGGGTCCTACGAACCCTTATGACAACTTACGACCCTAGAGAGAGAGAGAGAGCCTAAGAGTACATCTTAGGGGACATAAGGTGTCGTAGGGGGTCGTAGGACCCATTAATGACTCCTTTGACTCTGTATGAACCCTTACAACCCCTTTGGAAGCCTAAGAGTACATCTTAGGGGTTGTAAGGTGTCTTAAGAGGTCCTAGGACCCATTAATGGGTCCTACGACCTGTGAATGGGTCCTACAACCCCTTTTAACTCCTTATGACCCATTAGGAAGTGTAAGAGTACATCTTAGCAATCCTAAGGTGTCTTAAGGGGTTGTAGGACCCATTAATGGGTTCTACTACCCCTTATGACACCTTACAAACCATTAGAAATCTTAAGCGTACATCTTAGGGGTCGTAAGGTGTCTTAAGGGGTCCTAGCATCCATTAATGGATCCTATGAACCCTTATGACACCTTACGACCCATTAGGAAGCCTAAGAGTACATCTTAGGGGTTGTAAGGGGTATTTTGGTGTCCTAAGACACTGTAATATGTCCCATGATCCCTTGAGATCCATTAAAGTGTACCAGTAACCCTATGATGTATTCTTAGGGTTCCTAAGGGGTCGTAAGGTGTCTTAAGGGGTCCTAGGACCGATTAATGGGTCCTACAACCCCTTATGACACCTTATGACCCATTAGAAATCCTAAGATTACTTATTAGGGGTCATAAGGTATCTTAAGGGGTCTTAACATCCATTAATGACTCCTAAGACAGAGTAATATGTCCTATGACCTACTGAGACCCATTAATGTGTACTAGGAATTCTAAGATGTATTCTTAGGGTTCCTAAGGGGACGTAAGGTGTCTTAAGGGGTCCTAGGACCCATCCTAGGACACCTTATGACACAAAACAAACCATTAGGAAGCCTAAGAGTACATCTTCAGGGCTATAAGGTGTCTTAAGGGGTTGTAGGACCCATTAATGACTTCTACGATTCCTTATGACCCCTTATAACCCCTTAGAAAGCCTAAGAGTACATATTAGGGGTCGTAAGGTGTTTTAACAGGTCATAGGACCCATTAATGGGTCCTACGACCCCTTATGACACCTTACAACCCATTAGGAAGCCTAAGAGTACATATTAGGTGTCGTAAGGTGTCTTAGGACTAATTATTAGATCCTACAACCCATTATGACACGTTATGACCCATTAGGAAAACTAAGAGTACATCTTAGGGGTCGTAAGGTCGCTTAAGGGGTCCCATGACCCCTTATGACACATTATGACCCATTAGAAAGCCTAAGAGTACATATTAGGGGTCGTAATGTTTCTTAAGGGGTCCTAGGACCCTCTAATGGTCCTACGACCCCTTATGACACCTTACGATCCATGATAAATCCTAAGAGTACATCATAGGGGTTGTAAGGTGTCTTACAGGGTCCTAGCATTCATTAATGACTCGTACAAACCCTTGTGACACCTTACAACCCATTAGGAAGCCTAAGAGTACATATTAGGGGTTTTAAGGGGTCTTATGGTGTGCTAAGACACAATAATATGTCCTATGACCCCTTGAGAGCCATTAATCTGTACTAGGAACCCTAAGATGTATTCTTAGGGTTTCTAAGGGGTCATAAGGTGTCTTAATGGGTCCTAGGACCCATTAATGGTCCTACAACCCCTTATGACACCTTACAACCCATTAGGAAGCCTAAAAGTACATCTTAGGGGTTATAGGACCCATTAATGGGTCCTACAACCTCTTATGACACCTTAAGACCCATTAGAAAGCCTAAGAGTACATCTTAGGGGTATTAAGGTGTCTTAAGGAATCCTAGGACCCATTAATGGGTCCTACAAACCATTATGACACCTTATGACCCTAGAGAGAGAGAGAGACCCATTAGGAAGCCTAAGAGTACATCTTAGGGGTCTTAAGGTGTCTTAAGGAATCCTATGACCCATTAATGGGTCCTACAAACCCTTATGACACCTTACGACCCCAGAGAGAGAGAGAGAGTAAATCTTAGGGGACGTAAGGTGTCTTACAGGATCGTAGGACCCATTAAGAGTACATCTTAGGGGTCGTAAGGTTCCTTAAGGTGTCCTAGGACCCATTAATGGGTCCTACAACCTATGAATGGGTCCTACAACCCCTTATGACACTTTATGACCCATTAGGAAGCCTAAAAGTACATCTTAGTGGTCATAAGGTGTCTTATGGGGTCCTAGGACCCATTAATGGGTCCTACTACCCATTATGACACCTTACAAACCGTTAGAAATCCTAAGAGTACATCTTAGGGGTTGTAAGGTGTCTTAAGGGGTCCTAGAATGCATTAATAGCTCCTACGAACCGTTATGACACCTTAAAACCCATTAGGAAGCCCAAGAGTATATCTTAGGGGTCGTAAGGGGTCTTATGGTGTCCTGAGATAATGTTATATGTCCTATGACCCCTCGAGATCCATTAATGTGTACTAGTAACCCTAAGATATATTCTTAGGGTTCCTAAGGGGTCTTAAGGGGTCCTAAGACCCATTAATAGGTCCTACAACCCCTTATGACACCTTACAACCCATTAGAAATCCTAAGAGTACTTATTAGGGGTTGTAAGGTGTCTTAAGGGGTCTTAACATCCATCAATAACTCCTAAGATAGAGTAATATGTCCTATGACTCATTGAGACCCATTAATGTGTAATAGGAACCCTAACATGTATTCTTAGTGTTCCTAAGGGGTCATAAGTTGTCTTAAGGGGTCCTAGGACCCATTAATGGGTCATACAACCCCTTATGACACCTTATGACCCATTAGGAAGCCTAAGTGTACATCTTCAGGGTTGTAAGGTGTCGTAAGGGGTTGTAAGACCCATTAATGACTCCTACGACTCCTTATGAACCCTTACAACCCCTTAGGAAGCCTAAGAGCACATCTGCGAGGTCGTAAGGTGTTTTAACGGGTCCTAGGACCCATTAATGGGTCCTATAACCCCTTATGACACCTTACAACCCATTAGGAAGCCTAAGAGTACATCTTAGGGGTCGTAAGGTGTCTTAGGACCAATTAATGGCTCCTACAACCCCTTTATGACACCTTATTACCCATTAGGAAGCCTAAGAGTACAACTTAGGGGTCGTAAGGTCTCTTAAGGGGTCCTACTACCCCTTATTACACCTTATGACCCGTTATAAAGCCTAATAGTACATCTTAGGGGTCGTAATGTTTCTTAAGGGGTCTTAGTACCCATTAATGGTCCTACGACCTTATGACACCTTACAACCCATCAGAAAGCCTAAGTGTACATCATCGGGGTCATAAGGTTTCTTAAGGGGTCCTAGGATCCATTAATGGCTCATACAAACCCTTATGACACCTTAATACCCATTAGGAAGCCTAAGAGTACATATTAGTGGTTGCAAGGGGTCTTATGGTGTCCTAAGACATGATAATATGGTCTATGAGCCCTTGAGATCCATTCATGTGTACTAGGAACACTAATATGTATTCTTAGAGTTCCTAAGGGGTCGTAAGGTTTCTTAATGGGTCCTACAACCCCTTATGACACCTTAAGACCCATTAGAAATCCTAAGAGTACATCTTAGTGGTCATAAGGTGTCTTAAGGGGTCCTAGCATCCATTAATAGCTCCTAAGACACAGTAATATATCCTATGACCCCTTGAGACCCATTAATGTATACTACGAACCCTAAGATGTATTCTTAGGGTTCCTAAGGGGTTGTAAGGTGTCTTAAGGTGTCCTAAGACCCTTTAATGGGTCCTACGACCACTTATGACACCTTACGACCCATTAGGAAGCCTAAGAGTACATCTTAGGGGTCGTAAGGTGTCTTAAGGGGTTGTATGACCTATTAATGACTCCTAAAACTCCTTATGAACCCTTACAACCCCTTAGGACACCTAATAGTACATCTTGGGGTTCCTAAGGTGTCTTATGGGGTTGAAGGACCATTAATGGGTCCTACAACCCCTTATGACACCTTTTAACCCATTAGGAAGCCTAAGAGTACATCTTAGGGGTCGTAAGGTGTCATAAGGGGTCTTAGGACCCATTAATGGGTCCTACAACCTCTTATGACACCTTACACCCCATTAGGAAGCCTAAGAGTACATCTTGGGGTTCATAAGGTGTCTTAAGGGGTCCTAGGACCCATTAATGGGTCCTACGACCCTTTATGATACCTTATGACCCATTATGAAGCCTAAGAGTATAGTTTAGGGGTTGTAAGGTGTCTTAAGGGGTCTTACGACCCATTAATAGGTCCTAGGACCCCTTATGACACATTACAACCCATTAGGAAGCCTAGGAGTACATCTTAGGGGTCGTAAGGGGTATTATGGTGTCCTAAGACATGGTAATATGTCCTATGACCCCTGGAGACCCATTAATGTGTGCTTGGAACCCTAAGATGTATTCTTATGGTTCCTAAGGGGTCGTAAGGTGTCTTAATAGGTTCTATAACCCCTTATGACACCTTATAACCCATTAGAAAGCCTAAGAGTACATCTTAGGGGTCGTATGTTGTCTTAAGGGGTCCTAGCATCCATTAACAAATCCTAAGATACAATAATATATCCTATGATCCCTTGAGACCCATTAATGTGTACTAGGAACCCTAATATGTATTCTTAGGGTTCCTAAGGGGTTGTAAGGTGTCTTAAGGGGTCCTAGAACCCATTAATGGTCCTACAACCCCTTATGACACCTTACAACCCATTAGGAAGCCTAAGAGTACATATTGGGGGTCATAAGGTGTCTTAAGGGGTCCTAGGACCCATTACTGGGTCCTATGACCCTTTATGACACCTTATGACCCATTAGAAAGCCTAAGAGTACATCTTAGGGGTCTTAAGGTGTCTTAAGGAATCCTAGGACCCATTAATGGGTCCTATGAACCCTTATGACACCTTATGACCCTAGAGAGAGAGAGAGAGAGAGAGAGAGAGAGAGAGAGAGATCAAAGAAGATCAACTATGAAGTTCTAAAACATATAATGGTTATCTAAATAACATGTGATTGTAATAGTCATAAAGGACTAATATGCATTGTAAGTGGACCAATAGTGTCCAAGAGTGTCAAGGATTATTTAGGAGTTACTAAGAGGTTAGAAGTGTTTAGAATAGGTCTCCAAGATGTTGGAAGACATTAGGAAGTTTATATTGTATAAGTTTTAATTAGTTTTGAGTTGTTTTCATAGTTGAAAGATTCAGATTTTCAAACATAATTGTTACATTGTCTTTTAGTGGGAAACACGTGCATAGGATTCTTTTGGTATTCCTCTTTGAATGTAACTTCCAAGAAATGGTTGGAGTGGAAGAGGAATCAAGTCATTAAATGATATTAGAGTCTATTTTTTGTGGCTAGGATTCTAAAATGTATGAATTATTCTCTGAGATGTAAATAAAGTTCTTATTTTCTGCAAGTCCAGTCTTGGTTTTTTATCACAGAAAATTGGGTTTTGTTTCATGGGTCATATCTCCCAACTCAACTGTTGGATCTTTCTCATCATGTAGTATGTTTTAGATAACCTAATTATGCCCATCCTCACCGGAGGGATTTTTCATATATTGTTTTTATCAAAATTTATTCATGACAGAGTACAGGTCTATGCAGAGAGTAGCAACATGACAGTTTTGGATGAATTTTTAAGATGCATGCAATAGTGCCTAGTGCCTCTGCATCAGAGATCTCCTAGGTATTATTATTATAATATTAATAATAATGTTAATATAAAAACATTAATATTATAAAAAATGATATCTATAACAATAATTAAAAACTAAAAAAAACTAAAAAAATAACATGGAATGAAAAAGTTTGAAATTGCAAATGTTGAAATTTTAAATGGAAAGAAAAATTTTGGCGGCAAAAATCTGATATCCAATTTTAAATCTGATATCTGATTTTAAATTCGATGTTCAATTTTAATTCTAATATCCAATTTCAAATCTGATATCCGATTAGGCTTGTGCATTGGCTTTTGGTTTGGTCATGTGTACTGACACCCAGGCCTACTAAAAAGTCAACACGCTTTTTAGTGCATTTTTTGACGAGTGAAAAGAGGATTTTTTTCACATCCCCACTTTTTGGCATACCATGATCCTGCACATGCCCTTATACTTGCTTATGTTGCTTACAAAAGATTCAAAGTATAGCAAATGGATGTCAAATCTGCATTCCTAAATGGAATACTAGAAGAAGATGTATATATTGAACAACCAGAAGGGTTTGTTGATCCTAACAAGAGAAACATGGTTTGTAGACTACACAGAGCCTTGTATGGATTAAAACAATCACCGAGAGCATGGTATGAAAGACTTCACTCTTATCTCATAAGTATTGGATTTGTAAGAGCAAGTGATAGCAATAATCTGTATTTAAAGGAAGATATTGATGACAACATTCTGATTGCAGAAATATTTATTGATGATATCATATTTGGAGGTAATGATATGTTATGCAAATCATTTGCTAATGAAATGAGAAAAGAGTTTGAGATGTCGGTGTTTGGGGAGATCAAATTATTTCTTGGTCTATAGATTCTTCAACAGGATGCAGGCATATACATCACACAATCCAAATACATCAAGGAAGTTCCAAAGATATTCAAAATGGAAGACTCCAAACAAGTTGGAACACCTATGGCAACTGGATGCAAACTGACAAAGGAAGATAATTCAACTGAGGTAAATTAGACCCTATATAGATATATGATTCGAAAACTCATATATGTTGTACATACTAAACCAGATATAACACATGTAGTTGGAATAGTTGCAAGATTCTCTGCTAATCCCAAGGAATCACACATGACTGTTATCAAAAGAATTCTGAGATATCTAAAGAATACTAAGGACTATGGCTTATGGTATAATAGAGAAAGAAAATTTGAGCTTCAAGTCTATACATATGTTGATTGGGCTAGAAACATAGATGACAAAAAGAGCACAACAGGAGGAGCATTCTTCATGGGTGACATAATTGTCACATGGATAAGTAAAAAGAAAGGATGCATCTCACAATCTACTGTAGAAGAAGAATATGTGGCTGCTGCTGTAAAATGCTCTAACATTACTTGGATAAAGCAATTACTAGAAGGTATGAATATAAAATTTCTTGATCCAGTGATTATCTATTGTGATAGTACAAGTGCAATAAACATCTCAAAGAACCTTGTCATGCATGCTAAGACAAAGAATATTGCTATCAAGTTTCATTACTTAAGGGAAAAATTACAAGAGAAAGAAGTGATACTAGAATATGTGCAATCCAAAGAACAATTACCAGACATATTCACAAAGACATTGCCAAAAGATACATTTGAGAACCTGAGGAAGAGACTAGGGGTTCGACCCTTATCTACTAGTCACTAAGCTGACTAGAAGGCTACATCAACCTACACATTATCAAAAGATCATTCATGTTGATGCAAGCAAAGAGATGGAATGCAAAGATACATCAGTACAAGAAGGTACTCATATGCACCAAACACTAGAGAAATTATTGGCTACTACAGAGCTAAATTGTTGATGGAGAGGAAATTCAAGGAATATATTAGTGAGAGAGATATATTTTGTTTGGAATTGTTGTCAAAGGGAGAGATTATATCCATATGAAATATCTAGAGATAAGGGAGAGAAGATCCAAAGGAAGAGAAGAAGAAATAACTATCAGAGAGAAGAATAGTCAAAGGGAGAGAAAACATCAAAGAGAGATTCAAAGAAACATCCATCTAAGGGAGAGATTTGGAAAAGTTAACAATGAATATCTATCCAGAAAAGGGAGAAGGAATTCTACAACAAAGGGAGAGACATAATCACAAGTTGCTACATCTATCCAGTGAAGGGAATAAAGAATGAAGAAAGTACTCTACAAGAATCAACTCTAATCTAGAAGAGCTTACTGAGAGTTAAACATTTGTATTGGTTATAGAAAAATAAATTTGGGAGAGATTAATGAACTACAACTAATATATTTCATATTTTATTAGAAGTATGTAGTATGTCACCATCAATGCCAAAGGGAGAGATTGATGAACTATAAGTGATTGAATGTTTGAAGATGACAAAGTTGATGATCACTGAGATACATAAAGTAAATGCAAGACATTAAATCAGTTAATGTATTGTATTGTCATTGATGTCAACTTGATATGGTATTATTGCTTATACACATATTGTCACAACACTTGAACTGAAGAGACAAAGTTTTTGTCATCGCTAATCATACACACCGAGTGATAGTAAACCCCGAGTGACAGTGAACCCCAAGCACAGAAGTTCACTGTGTTACCCAACAGACAGTGTTACTCGAGACAGTGATAACTGAGAAAACATTACCGAGCTAACTGCAGTTGTCATCGAACAAAACTGAAGTTGATGCTCGAGCTATCTACAGTAGTCACCGAACACAACTGAAGTGTTGACCGACGATAACTGAAGTTAGGAAAATGAAAAAAAAACTTAGCTGGCATAGCTAATTATAGAGTTAACTAATTGTTTACTTTGTTTTCATCAATCAGTTAAAAACTAAAGATAAGAAGGATATTTAAAGAATGTTTTATTCTAGAAAACAAGGAGAGATTTACGGAATAAAGCTAAAGCAAGCATGGTGAGATTTACAGATCAATAAGTGATCAATGAAGAAAATAAGAAGGATAAGAAATGGTGAAATCATGTCTATATAAAGAGACAAGTAATTCATTATGAAAAGAGGAATGTTGAGGAGAATTCTGGGGAAGATAAGAAGTCTTCATGCAGAAATGATCATACATGCTAGAGGGACAAAACCAAGAACTCTGCAGACACCAAGCAAAAGAGAAGCAACAAAATTCACCGAGAAGAAAGAAGTGGAGCAAAGGAATTGAAGAGAACATTGATCAGAGAGGTATTATGGAATTACAATAGATTTGAAAATCTACAATTCAAAGTTGTATTAATGAACAGATCATCTACTGATTTAGTTTAACCATTGATTCTGAAAATCTCTTAACAGAGTAGGATTTAACCATCCTTTATATATTGAGATACATCCCAAGGATTATCAAAAGGTTTTCATGTTGACAACATAGTGAATGCTAGGTCAAGTGATAAATTGTTAGTTTTAAATCCTCTAACAAGGTCGCACTTAACAATGTGTTTGTAACCTTTAACAGGGTTGGCTTTTCACCGAGCTCACTTCAGAAGAGTGAAAATTTTGGGTTACCGATCCCCAGTAGTTTTTCCCTTAACATGGTTTCCACATTAAAAATCCACGTGTTAAATGTGTATATGGTTCATTGCTTTGATGTTTTGCTTTACACATTACTAAAACAATATTGATCGGTAAACACTAAGTTATTTACTGTATTTTGGAAAAGGTTAAAAAAAGATAGATTGCTATGCGTTAAAGCTTAAGGAAAGGATAAAAAGTATAAACACTGAGCAATATATACATGTAATATTCACACAAGGAATACATCTTGTGGGACTGAAGATAACTAGAGGTTTTATATTTGTGGTATAAAGTTTTGGTTGAATATTGGATGAATTTTTTAGGCCACTGATTCACCCCCCCTCTCAGTTATTCTAACACTTGGGATGTTAGTTCCTACATTTTGATGAATGTTTGTGATGTCAATCCTCATAGTTTGATAGGATAATTGGTGTTTTTTCCCTTCTCACGATATAGAGTTAGGAAAAAAAAATGTGCTCAAGAAGAGCTATAGGAGGATAGGATAACTTGATTAACTTATGATGATCCATAAAAATTATGATACTAATATGATTCCACTTGATTGAAAAATAGGTTCAATTCTGGAAGTTATATATCTACAGATTACCTCCATGGCCTTTGGACATGGTAGACCAGCTGACTACCCATGAGCGGCGAGTTATAGGTCATTGTGTCTTATCCTTTTTATTAGATAAGCCTCAGTTCCAGATGAACTGGGGTTTACTTATAGCTATGGCGGAGCGATGGAACTTTGACTATAATACCTTCCATTTACCTTTAGGTGAGATGACGATCACACCACAAAACATGTACAAACTACTACATATTCCCACTCAAGGAGAGCTAGTACACTATGATCAAGTCTACGATGGTGCAACATGTAGATGAGTATTGTCAAATCCTACCATTGGTGATGAGAGTATACCTTAGGCACAATTTGTATCATTTCCCATTCTTCCTACAATCTTAGGAACTCTGATTGGAGGTTTCTTGTTGCCTGATTATCGAGGTCATGGATTCACAGTTGGTTGGGGTTGGATCTTGGAGGATATGATTGCAAATCTGCAATGCTTTGGGTGGGGCTCATGTGTATTGGCACAATTGTATCATGAGTTACACCATGTGGTGTATAGAGCTGGTGTTGCACTATCAATGGGTGTAGTATCTCTAAACTCTGAGCATGGGAGCATATTCCAGTCACACAACCAATCCCCGCTAGACACAAAGATCCAAGATGACCTTACAACTATTTGTATGAGGGTATGATTATCCAGCCCCATCTGAGCAAACTAGAGTTTTGGCAAAAGATGCTTGATGATATTGATCAGGGCGTATGGCAACCTTACCTGGGATGCGAGGAATGACATGAGGATAATGCAGAGTTACCGTATATGTTTATACCTTGTTGGATGATAGGAAAATCTCCATTGATTATTGAGCGGTTTTATTTTTATAGAGTATTGAGGCAGTACAATTGGGCATAGGACCTCCCACAAGGCTTAGCGTTGTATGCTCAGGTTCAGGTAGAGATATTGATGTGCGGTCCACAAGCCAATTATATATATGCATGTGATGAGATATATTGGATGGGTCACATGATTTGGGACATGTTAGATCACATAGTTGATGAAGGGATGACCGCATATTAAACTCAGTGGTTTTCTCGACATAGATTTCCTAGATTTACATACCCAGCCAAGCCTATACCTGACATTGATGATCTGTCAGATGATTATGAAGCCAGAAGTGGTGGTGGGAGAGGTGGTGGGAGAGAACCGAAATAGAGGGTCCCAAGGAGAGGTGGTGGTGGAGATGGTGGGAGAGGTGGAGGTAGAGTGAGAGTGAGAGGCGGAGGGGTGGGCAGAAGGGTTCAGATGAGGGGTGGTCAGGTATAGATGAAGGTTTGTCAACTTGGTGGCAGGATTCCTCCAATTCCATTGGTAGTTTGGGGATATAGATGACACAAAGTTGCTAGATAGTCTTAGTTAGTACATGCTAGACAGATGCGGTAGGTTCCAGTGATTTTGGTGATTCTTGTAGTACCAGAGGTTTTGATAGCTCCACAGGTTCCCATTGCTCCATAGGTTCCTATTGCTCCATAGGCTACATAGGCTATGGACACACTTACTTAGGATGTCAAGACAGATAATGGCTATGATGGCACAAAGGCCCAGTGTTGCGATCACTAATCAGATGCCTCAGACAGATCATGGCAGTTCAGCGGGCAGAAGTATAGATGACACATGTGGCCCAAATGGTATAGTTGATGTAGGTGGCATGAGTGGCACTGATGGGACTGATAGTGAAGGTGGTGCCCCCAGTTGATCATGAGCCTCCCTTTCATTGTGATGTACCATGATGTACTTTGATCGAGATTATTGATGTTCTTTGATTTATGTATCTTGGTATACATTGATAGACATGATGTTGAACATTTGATTACTTCTTTATGATAGACACTCTTTCTCTTGATTCCATATTCTCTTTATGATGTCATTATATGTTTGGACTTTATGTTTTATGGATGACTTCTATATGATTAGGTACTTACTTTTATATGATTATGCACTTACTTTTATATGTTATGGATGAGTTCTCTTATGTACGACAATACTTACATGGATGCATATGTATGATAAAAATGTTGTTATTTTAATGCTTTTTAATGATGCTTATGCAATGGTATGCAATGGAATTAGATGAGGAAATGCATTTATTATTGTTCTTTTCTTATGCATATATATCTTAATGAAATGCACCTAAATGGATGAAATGATTAATGTATAATGTTTAATAATTTATGCAATAACTTTAAATAGATAATAAATATGGAGTAGTGCTTAATGATTAATGTTTTATTAAAGTCCAACATATTCAACCTAAAAGATAACTTTTTTTATGATATCAACCATTTGAAACCTCTTTCCCTAACCAAAGAAATCCTTTTATGCAAAACTACTCCTAACATAAATGCAACTAACTGTCATTACTGCAAAGAATGCAAGGATAAAATTTTCATCGTCGAGCTTTTGCGGTACTTTGAGCAAGTACAACCACCACTGGTGAGTTTGACAAACCATGATGATATGAATACTGCTATACTCAGATTTCAACCATGAAGCCGATACAAATCTCACTGGCTCAACCATGGGAGTATGAATACCGCTTTCATCATATTCAATGTTGCAAGTGGATGTTGGCATTAATATATGGAAGATATAAATGGCAAAGGTATCCTTTTGCATAAACATGTAGAGATTGAAGCCCTTCCGTATGCAAAATGTCCTCGATGAATCTTCGATGGTCATGTGTTTAGACAAAATCACATACTTCAAAGAAGAAATCTTAAAACAATCACACATAAATCAAGAAAAGATTTCATGCTTTCATCACTTCCAATCTATTCAAAACATAATTGATTAACTAAAAAGAACATGACTTAAGAAAACTCAAAACCTCATCAAAACCTTAGTGTTGTCGTTGTATCCATATTTCAAATAGAACTTCATCCATTTCGATCTTTTAAGTTTTGTTTATTTTAATCTAGATAATAATAAGTAAATGAAGGTCAAAGTTGATCACATTGTGCCAAAATCAGATGAGAATCGAACGATGATGTAAATCAAAGGTTCAAGCGTCTATCTGTTGTGGTTTGATGCATCGATTTGTGTGAATTGGTGCCTTCTTTGGTGAAATCCGTGATTTTGGATTAATACCCCCAATTGAAAAGAAATGTGTTGGGCTTGGGAAAACTTCAAAAATATGACAAAAGCTCAGTTTATGCAAGATGCAGCTCAGAGACTTTATTATGACTATGCACAAATGACGGATGCAAGGATATGTACAATGAATGGTGGAAAGATGAAGATGGACCATGCAACTAGGCAAAACCTAAGGGTCAAATGGCGCATGTTTACAAGGTTTTAACCACTTGAGTTTATTTCTCTTTTTCTCTTTTTTGCTTTTTTTGCTACCAAGGCACCTATTGCTAGGTTTTCATCAAGGCACTTTTTATCTTTTTTGATTTTTTTGATTTTTTTTTTAAAAATTATTTATTACTAGGGCACCTATTTGTTAGGTTTTCACCAAGATAATAATTTTTTCAGGATCCATATTTGAATGTTTTTCTTTCTTCATGCTCAATTTTCCACTTTTTTCTCTTTTCTCAAGATTATTTCCAATGTTTTTGAATTTCTTCAGGATCTCTTTTCCACTATTTTTGGATTATTTCAGGACATCTTTTCCACTTTTTTTTGGATTATTTCAAGATCTCTTTTCCACTATTTTTGAATTATTTCGGGATCTCTTTTCCACTATTTTTGAATTATTTCAGGATCTCTTTGCACTATTTTTGAATTATTTTAGGATCTATTTTCACTATTTTTGGATTATTTCAGGATCTCTTTACAATGTTTTTGGATTAGTTCACAATCACTTTACCACTTTTTTTGAATTATTTCAAGATCTCTTTTTATTGTACAAATAATGATGCTTTCCTCTCATCTGATACTCTCTCATCTAATACTCTTTCATCCAACTCTTATGTATAAAACCTCTTCAAGTGTATGCTATTAATAGGTTCTTGTAACTCATCTCCCTCATAGTTAGCCAATTTGTATGTTCCTATGCCAAAATAAGAAGTAATGATAAATGGTCCTAACCAATTTTCTTCCCACTTTCATTTTTTCTCTCTTTCCTCTTGGTTCTTAGGATTTTCTCTCAACACTAAATCCCCAACTTGAAATTCTCTAGGATTTATCTTCTTGTTGTAATTCCTTGACATTATGCTTTGATATACGTTGAGATGTTCATACACTTGAGTTTTATGTTATTTTAGTAACTCCAATTGTTGAATCCTAGCAACCCTATAATCTTCATCTTTTATCAAGCCATGTAGAGAGACTCTTAAGGATGGGATCTCAAGCTCTAAAGGCAATAAAACTTCTTCCTTATAGACTAATGAAAATGGTGTTGCTACTATTGGTGTCCCTATGCTGGACCTATATTCCCACAACATTGGATTCAATTATACCTGCCAATTTATTCTTGAATTATAAACTATCCTTTTTCAAAATTGTGAGAATGTTCTTGTTTGTTGCCTCTGCTTGTCCATTCCCTTGAGGATAATAAATGGAGGAAGAATGATGTATAATATGGAACTTGTCAAATAGGTCATCCACATCTTTGTTTTTGAATTGATTTCCATTATTAGTGATTATAGCATGAGGAATGTCATATCTGTAAATGATGTGATTTAGGATAAACATTGAGATTTGTTTACCCATTGTCGTTGTCAAAGGCAAAACTTCTACCCATTTAGTGAAGTACTTTGTTGCAATTATGATGTATTTATTACCATTGGATGAAGGTAGATAAATCATCCCTATTAAATCAAACCCCCATTGATAAAAGGCTCAAGGTGTGGTCATTGGATGTAAATCTTGTCCTGGCACATGAAACATGTTTCCATGATTTTGGCATTTTTGACATATTTTGACAAAGTGACAAGCATCCTTCTCTAGAGTTGGCCAAAAGTATCTCATGTGAAGGATTTTCTTAGCTAGATTTAACCCACTATAGTGAGACCCATATATCCCCTCGTGAATCTCTATTAAAGCTAATTTGTATTCCTCATCCTCTAGACACCTAAGAAGCATTCTCTCAAGACTCTTACGATATAATGTGTTAGAAAGGATGGTATAACGGGAAGCTTGGTGTATAAAGTGTCTCTTTTGATTGTGGGTTTTGTCCAAGGGTAAAGTTTGTTCTTGTAAGTAACTAAAAATAGGTCCATACCAAGGTGAGTCATGTCCAACTAATAAGCATACAATTTGGGAATTGGGAAGGTCAAATGTTGGTTTCACCAAATCTTCCATCGAGAATCATATCTAGCATGTTGTTCTGGAATTTTAAGAAGAGAGGCTAAGGTCACCATGACATCTACTTCTCTATTTTTATCCCTTGGAATTTTCTCAAAAGTTATCAAAGCAAAGTATTTTTACAATCATCTATCATCCTCTTGTAGGGCATCAATGTCATCCTTCGTTTGGTATTCATCATTAATCTGGTTTATGACTAGTTGAGAACCCCCATACACTTGTAATTCTGTCACTTTCCATTCTAAAGCCATTTTGATGCCTATGACTAGGGATTAATATTTTTCAATATTGTTGGTGCATGGAAAATAAGTTTGCATGGCTTTGGAATTGTGTAACCTTGAGGGGTAATCAGAAGAATTCCTGCCCCCAATCCATGTTGGGTGTAAGATCCATCAAAATAGAGTTTCCATGTTTTTGCCTCCACATTAATAATTTACGAATCTAGAAATTCTATTTGAATAACATAATTATCAACTAAAGGAGACTCCTCCAATTGGTCCGTTATCACTTGTCCCTTGATGGCTTTTCTATCCACATATTCTTTATCAAATTCACTCAAAACCATCACCCATTTGGCCAATCTTCTTGTGGGAGCTATTTTGATAAGTAGATACTTTAAAGGATCTATTTTAGAAATAAACTTAACTTTGTGCACCAACATATAATGGAATAGCTTTTGGGAAGAAAAAACTATCACGAGGCAAGCTCATTCAATGAAGCTATAGTTGAGTTCATATTTGACCAAAGTTCTGCTACGATAATAGATTGCCTTTTCTTTTCCATCTTTATCTTCTTGAGCCAATAATACTCCTAAAGAGTGATTTGTTGCTTAAATGTATAATACTAAAGGCTTTCCTTTGATAGGTGGCATGAGTATAGGTGGATTCACCAAATATGACTTTAATAGGGAAAAATCTTATTCACATTGCGCATCCCATTTGAAAACTGTCTTTATGGTAAAGTCTAGTGGAAGAATGTCAATTTTTTGCCAGTTGAGATATAAATATTCTTATAGATTGAAACATTCCTTGCAATGATCTCATTTTTCTTATGTTATTTGGTGCATCCATTTCCATGATAGATTGTACTTTCTCATGATCAACTTCTATTCCCTTTGTTGATACTATGTAACCCAATAAATTTCCTGATTGCACCCCAAATGCACACTTCTCAGGATTCAACCTAACTTTGAATTGTTCCAATCTTGTGAATATATTTTCTAAGATAATTAGATGATCTTTCCTTTCATTCAATTTAGCTAAGATATCATCCACATAATCTTCAAGAAATGTATGCATCATATCATGAAAAATTATGGTCATTACCCTTTGATAAGTAGCTCCAACAATTTTTAAGGCCAAAGGGCATGAAGTTCTGACAAAATGTACCCCAAGGGCATGTGAAGGTTGTTTTCTCTTGATCATCTGGTTCTATCTAAATTTGGTTATATCCGCTAAATCCATCCATAAGGGAAAATATAGAGTGTGTTGTCGTTAAATCCACTATAGCATTAATACTAGGTAATGGAAAGTCATCCTTTGGGCATGCCAAGTTGAGATCTCAGAAATTCATGCATAATCTAATTGATTTATCTTTCTTTGAAACTAGCACAATATTGGATATCCATTCAGCATAAGCTATAGCCCTTATGAACCCCACTTTTAACAAATTTTCCAATTCTGCTTTTACTAGCAAGGCTATATGGGGATGCATCTTTCTTAACTTTTGTTTCACCGACTTAACTCTTGATCTTACATTGAGGTGATGCATAATGAAACCTGGATCTAACCCTGGTGTATCTTAAAAATATCATTCAAAATTAACTTGATTTTCCTTGAAAATTTTGATGAAATCTTCCCTTTTTATTGGTGTTAATGAAACTGCAAGGTGTATGAATATTGGTTCTAAATCGGTGCCAATATTAACATTCTCTGTTGGTTCAATCAAGATAGGAGATATTTCTTCATCATGCTCTAGAAAGATGTCCGTTATCTCTTCCTTAGGTTCCACAATTGAGTTTTCACCTTCAGAAACATCCTTTATTTTTACTTTTTTGGGGTCTAGCACTGCCACATTTTGGTTTTCACCACTAGACCACTTCATTTTTTATCTCTTTTCTCTTGATCTTTTTATTTTTATTTTGGATTGACAGATTGTCCCTTTTCTTCCACCATTATGATTTGATCTAAATTTTTTTTGAAAGAGGGTTCAACTACATGTAGGTATAAGGCAACACAATTGTTGTTAGGAAAAGAGAGTATGTTATTTGGCTCAGCTAGGTACCAGTCAATTAGTTCGGGATGGATAAGAGATAAAGATTCATTGGGTAAATTTGTATCCATGGGGTTTAAGGACATGAATTCATTAGAGGGTTCATACACTATATCGCTCAAATCCATGACATGGGCTTGCTCAAGGTGCTCCATAGAACTTGGATCAAAATCGCCCTCACTCAAGTTCTCTTGAATTTCTAATGGATAAAATGCTTATGGATTAAACCTAATGTTTGAATTTCCTAACCATGAAGGTACCCATGGTTCACCCAGCCAAGAGTTCCATGTGATTCTTTTCTTAATCCGATTCTTGATAATTGTTTGCCCCTTGATTAGAACTTGAGGCTTGATCAACACTTGGTTATTTGTTTGCATTAGATATAGGAGCATAAGTATGAATTAAATACACCTCCTTGTCACAAAAAGAAGCCTCAGATAAGGAATCCCATTCATGTTTACCGAAGTCTTCTTCCCTTTTTGAATCTACCATGTGGATGTGTTCATAAGAGTCTTTGAAGTTGTTTGAACTAGTCCCTTGTTCTTGTTACCTTATTCCTGATTTTTCATCTTTAGATCTCCAAGGAGGTTGTATGGGTTCTAGAAATCCTTTATTCCTTATGCCCAAAGGCCATCTTCCTTTATATCCCATTTTTTTAATTATTTGAAAACCTTTTCCACATTGATGTGTTTGGATTCTCACATTTTGGACCCTTTCTACATGGGAACTTGAAGCCTCCTAATCTTTATATAACCATTTTATAACCTCATTATCCTCTTCTTCTTTTGGTGAGTTATCACTTGCTCTTGTAAAATGGGCATTATATTTTTCATTTGAATGAGCACTAGTTGTCCTCCCATGTGATTTTGGAGAAGGAGGTAAGTCAAACAAGGACACGAAATATTCTCCAACACCCTTTTGATTGATTTTGCATTGTTTCTCAAATTTCTTCATCAACTTATCCATTTTTTGATAATGTATTTCTTGGACTCCTTAATTTTCAACCCTATTGGGGTTTGAATCTCCCTCCTCTTGATTTGTTAGCGCTCTTGTTACTTTCATCTACAAAACTAACTTTCTCTTTACCCTTAGTTGATGTAGATGAGTTACTCTTGTATTGATGTAAGTTAGGGACAAAAGTTGAGCTAGGACCATATTCTTTCTTTTCCTCTCTAGGAGAACTTGGGGTGGCCCCTTCACTATTGTATGGGATGAATGCCTCATTCATAGGTTTAACAATATTGCAATATTGGAAAGGATTCACATCTCCACTTATAGTAATTTCTTCTCCCATGTATGGATACTTGATATATTGATGGAATGTTGAAGGTATTGCTTGCATTTTTTGAATCCATGGTCTCCCTAGCAAGATTTTGTAAGTTAATTTCATGTCAAGAACTTGGAAAATGGTATTTTTTTATTGGCCCCACTTGAATGGGAAAAACTACCATTCCTTTAGAAGACCTTTCTTCATCGTCATAGGCCTTAATAGTGATATTCTTCTTTGGATCCATGAAACCTTTGGAAAATCCTAGGGAGTTAACTAGACTCAATGTGCAAATGTTTAGACCAGCTCCCCCATCAATAAGTAATCTTTTGACATGATTTTTACTTATCAAAACCTCTATATACAACATAATATTTTAGGGATGATTAATGGACATGTCATCTTGTTTGGAAAAGGACAAACAATGAGGTGCAATGAGAAGACCCACCATGTTTTAAAATCTATCCACATATAGTTTGTTAGGAATGGTAATTTCCACAAGAGCCTTTTCTAAGATCTCCCTGTGATTTGGTGAGAGTTTTAACAACTCAAGGATTGAAATTTGGGGTGGATTCTATTGCAATTGATCCACAATGTTGTATTTCCTTTGAGAAGAAGATGTTTGATTAAGACCAATAGTCTCAGGGGTAGTTCCTTGTAAGGTTATCTTTGATGCTTGCCCCTTAGTAAAAACATTAAAGGCTTCCTTTGAGGGTTGTTCTTTTACCACTACAACATTGATAGTATTCTCATATCCTGATAAGGAATTGATTACATTATCATAGCTATGTGCAAAATAAAATTTGTCATTTCCTCTTTTTTTTTATTACTATTTGAAGATTGTCCCTTCTCATGATTGAAGAAACAATTTTTGGAGCCACATGGTTTTCATTGTTTTGAGGCCCTTCTACCTTGATTATCCCATTATATATCAAATATTTCACCTCATGCTTTAATCTCATGCATTCATTGGTCTTGTGCCCTCTATTTTGATGATACTCACAAATATGAGCATCGTTCCACCGTGAGGGTTTAGCTTGTGATTCATAAGGCCTTGAATTTGGTAAGAAAATGATATTTTTAGAAATGAGGGTCCTTAAAGAATTATTGAGTGGTTCACCCAAGGGTGTGAACTTCCTTCTTGGTGAAAGGCTAAACAACAGTTTGGGCTTGTTAGCCTCTTGCTTGTTTTGGAAGTTGTTGTTATTGTTGTTGTCATTGAATGAAAAATTTACTGATTGATTTACATTATTCTCTTGATTAGAAGATCTCGTGAGATTGAAAGGAGTGGCCTTTAAGTTGGTTGCCTCAACAAATTCATCATTGAAAAGGCCCTTGTTGGTTTTCTTGAGCCAAAAGTGATTGATATTATTTGAAGCCCAATTTTTGTTGTTCGAATTATTGTGGTTATTAGGAAAATTATTATTTTCCTTTGAAAGATTGATGTGTCCACTCTTCACCAATACTTCCTCTATGGTGATTCCATTCTCAATGATCTCAAAATTATGTGGGCATTGGAGTTGCAACTGATAGTTCATGATTGTGTTCAAACTATTTAGGAAGATATCCATTTTTTCTTTTTTTGGGCATACTTCTACGATCTCAATTAAATATTGTCCTTCGCCTTTGCATGAAGACTAGAAATGATTCTCCCTCATTTTGTTTGGTGTTGCATAAATTTATCATTACGACCTCATGTTTGATATTGCATGAGTAATGAGTTACAAACTTTGAGGCCAACTCTTCAAATGTTTGCACGTTCGAGGGTAGTTTTGAGAACCATTCCATCATGGTTCCTCCAAGGCTTCTTAGAAATAGTCACAATAAATAAGTGGTATCATGCATAAACTCCAAGCTTAATGCAAAAAATTCTCTAAAATTATCTTGTGGGTCTGATACCCCATGTATTTGTCATATTTAGGAAAGACCGCATTTGGAGGAAATTGTACCATAATTATGGTCTTATCAAAAGGGAACATGCATATAGCCTCAATGGAGAAAGGTTTTGGAGCCGCCATTTTCTTCATGTTTTCCAATTGCATTTGAAAAAGTTTGATTTGTTTGTTCATAATTGTAATTGGGTTTTCATCCTCCTCCTTCTTTAGGGTGGTGATATCATAATCATGGGGGATTTTTACCCTTGCTTCAGATAGGTCAAAGAAATATTTCTCCCTATCTCTCTCTAGGATTTTGTCCATGATTTTCATAAAGAATAGACTTTGAGCCGCTTCATTCACTCTCTCTTTGGTGGCCTCCTCTTCTTGAGGGTCCTTGTTTCCTCCATTATTCATGTCAACAACTCCATTGTTAGGGTCATTTCATGCCCTATTATTTCCATTCTTGTTTTCATCCTTATTTATACCATTTTGATTATTATTGGTGTCATTATTAACATGATTTATAAGGTTGGGGTCCATGCGTCCAAAGGGAAAATCCATCATGTTAGTTTCCCCTTCCTTTTTGGTTTCAAATGATGGTAGTGAGGAATCTAGGGTTTCACTTGGAAAGGGTAGTTCTTTCCTAAGGTAAGTTTTATCTGCTTGTAAGTCTGACTTGATATAGTGAGATCTTGTAAAAGTAGGCATTAACATGGAACAAATAACCTTAACTCACCCTTTGACCAATTCCTTTGAAAAATTTTTGAACTCCTTGGATATGATGGAATATGACTAGTTAGATAGTTTGGACATGAGGTACTCCAAAAAGCGTATCCAAATATGTTTCTAAAATTTTCCAAAAACCTTGGAAGATACTCATTGTTTGAGAGTCTCAGTTTGTACACGCTACTTAAAATCTTGTAAGTGCCACTTTTATATGTTGTACGCGCTCATTGGAAAAACAAAACACACTGGTTGATTGTTTAGGCACGCTACATTATAGCGTGTAAGCATTACTTGAAGTTTGTATGTGCAATTTCTTTGCTTATAAGTGGTAAATGTCTCTTTATATGTGCTAATTCTTTGGTTACAAGTGTTAAAGTTCTATTTATAAGTGCTACTTGATAGTTGATAACCGTTACTTCTCTATTTTTACGCATCAAAAGGCCTCCAGAATAGGAATATGTTGTTGTTATCTTTGAACACTTTTGGTGCTACTGCTCACATTTGATGAGCATCGAGAAATACCTAGTTATTATGCTCATTTTCAATATTAATGATTGAATTCCTTGGTTTGATACCACTATTTTATTATAATATATGACATTGCATCTGTGCTTACAGTGCCTTAAAGGATTTTATTCCTCAGCTGTTGTAGGTATCTCTGCTTTCAAGTAGTACTAATAGTTGTTCTTAAACATCAACATCTCTATTGCATATGGTCTTGTGTTTTGCAAAAATAGCAACATCACTTTGAAGTTTTTTGTCATAATGTTAAGGCTTCCCTTAAGACATTGAAACTTTTTACTATGCCTACTAATATCCTTGCTATCTCTATGACATTCAATGATCCATTGATCATCTTGATTTATCTCGATTAAATAGGGTGGATGGCCTTATATTGCTCATTTGAGATTCCTTGTGACTTTTTGGCACTATTTCATTACCATATGACAGAGTATGACTACCCTCTTGTGGTTGTTGTTGACTCAATTGAAGCATTACTATAGATTTATCAAACCATGGATGCATCTAATTAACATTCTCATAGTTCTTGAATTCCTATATGGATAAATTAACTTAATTCCTGACAAGTCACCCTTAGTTCAACATTAATTCTGATTTTCATTTTTATGAGAAGTTGATTCAACGGTCACTCTGTCATTATGATGACATGTTATTTTGACCTCTGGGACAATCATTGTATGTTGTAGCTATAGGATAACATCTATTGATTTTAAAGTACACCAATTCTGATAGTTGACTTTCTTGAATGTTTCATTAGGATACTTTTGACGTATCATTAACATGTTCTTATATACCACATTTGTACATTTATGTTGAAACTCTTTTGACATTACTTGTGTTTTATTAAATAATATGGCTTCTCATAACCTGGCATTGCTTTGCCATAAATGATCCTCTCTATATATGAATCTTTGCACCTTCCTTTATCTGAATTTGATCTTTTATTTTTTGATAACAATGATCATTGACATAATGACATTTCTCTAGCAAAGTACAAATTGATGTATGTTTATTTACTGTTGTTTTTTGACATGACTTATTGGTTCTGTACTTGACCTTGTAATTAAAAACTTTATCTCCTTTCAAAATTTTCATGCTTTCAACCTTTAAAATTACTGCTTCCTTGTCAATGTCTCTTGTTCTATACTTGACCTTGTAATTAAAAACTTTATCTCCTTTCAAATTTGTCATGCTTTCAACCTTTAAAATTACTTCTCCCTTGTCAATGTCTCTTGTTGTAATTACTGTTTTGTATTCTTCTTATTATGACAGTCCCATCTATGTGATATTTGTTAGTACATTGTAATTTCATATGTGCTGAAATAATGCATCATTATGTTAGCCATTTAATGCTCATGACACATTGCTACGATATTGTCACCTTGAATGGAAATGTGACTCTTCATGCTTACATAGTTATATGACATTGATTGCCCTTATCTTTCACATAAAGATGAATTTCATATTAATATTTCATGATAATTATTGTGATCTTATCTTTGTGAATCTCCTGTAGCAATGTATTATGATTATCTTGCAGGCAAGATTATTGATGTTTGATTAACTGATCTGATCTCAATGATCGATTCACTGATGTAACTGATTTGATGAAAAACCTTGATGTGATGTCCTGATGTGAAAATAGCCTTATTGAGATGCCCCACTAATAACGATGAAAATCTTGATGCCCCAGATTTGATTTATTGATCTTGCGTCTTAATGATATCTTGCCCCCTCGGAAATGAAAGCAAAATTGATGTGAAAAGGATTTTAAAAATAAGTGTGATTGATCAATTATGATTTCATTTGTGATAAAACTTAACTTTGAAAAGGTACCCTAGTGATTAATTTTCAACCTTTTGATTAGGTTAAGGTGAAAAATACCCTTTATTAGGTCAAAAAGGTATAAAAGAGGGTAAAAATGTCATTTTTACATATCATTTTTACTCTTTACCCTCACTTTTGCTCTAAGAGACTAGAAGACTGGTAGCGATGGTTGTGCCAATTCAAGAGCATAGGTTCAAGTGAGGGCCCAGATTCCAGATTCGTGCAGACTACAAACCTCCAGTAAGTGCTCAAATCCTCTTTGTTTGATCAATTTCAACATTTACCACTCTTTTGTAGTATTTAAATACATTATCAGATTAGATTTTAGATTTTCTTGCAAAGTAGCACGTACACTAATCAAGTAACACATCCATGACTTGAAGTAGCGCATAGGATAGCATGAAATAGAGCTTAGAAATGCAATTCCCAATAGAGTTTTAGCACATATGATAGGTTAAGTAGTGCGTAGGGAACCCTAGCTGAGAAAAACAATTCTTCTAGTGCGTAGAATAGCTAAAGTAGTGCCTAGAAGAAGAACTAACATGTACACCTTGATGTGATGCTTCCTATTAATGTTTGTATCTTTAGTCATATGATCATTAGAATACATATAATATATGTTGATTAATAATAATATAATATATATGTTATATTATTATTTATCATATGAAACTTAATATATAATATTAAATTATTGTATTATTATTCTTAATTAATAATTGATTTATGAAACATTATAACATTGATTAAATTATAATTAGTTGTAGGAAGAGGTATGTCCTTTCTTATAAATAATAATGAATAGACATGTCCCATGAAGGGACATGTCTCTCCTATCCTCATTCTCAATATAAATGAAAGAGAGATTGTTGCATTTGGAAAATACATACAACATAGAGTGCTATTACATTTGCAGCTATCCTAAACATAACATTGTATCAGAGCCAGACTGCAAATGTAAGTGAGTAGTTTGTTGATGGTGAATGTGTGACTATTTTAGAAAATGCAGTCTCGGTAAAAGGACCATATCTCACAAATGCACCGTTGGATTTTGCTAAATTTTGGATATGTTGGTGAAAAACCTACTTTCAAAGAATCTCACCAAAGTGATTAGAGAGAAAGTCTTGGATTCAAAAGTTATGACAGACTATGTACAGGTCTATGTGAAATTTCTGAAAATGACTTTCATTAAAGAGATATTTTAATTTGTTATGATCATGGTCAAGAAATAATAAGGAAACATGAATTCAAGGAAGGGTGTCTATTTCTATGAAGAAAGCGTCAATTATATAGTGTCACATCTCTTGGATAAATCATGTCATTTCATAAGAATACACGAGAATTGTTCAAAGATATAACAGTGGGAATTGTACACTGTGGGGGGAGAATAATAACCAATGTTACATTTCCATGCTTAGTGTGGGGAGATAATTCAAATGAGAGATGTATCTCAAATAATATTATAAGGTGTTTTATGATTTGATGTATATGGACCTTCATTGAAGCAACTTGTGTCAAGGATGTTGATACACAGATAAGTATTTATTATCATTGAATATTACATTTATCTACTCATTATAGTTTATCTCTCATTTGTATTTCTATACATACTATAAGAGCTATTTGTCTTGATCTTTTCTGGAGATGTTCTTGTAGGAAAAAGAAGATTAGATTTAGAGGGAGTTTGACTCTTCAGAGGTGACTTTGGATGAGGAGCTAAAATATTGATACCAAACTCAGAGGGAGTCTGACAATTCATCTTAAGCAATATTGGATGATCAACATATTGAGATTGGATCAATGAGTTCTTCTCTATGAGAGAATTTAGAGGTGAAATCCCTTGTTACACTCTATTCTGAGGCATGATGGATGTCATGTGTGTGACTCCATATTTTTAATGGGCCTACCGCCTGTGTAAATCATGAGGAAGTGACGACTTCCAAATGATTATCACTTGTATTTGTTAAAGTTATTGAAATGTGACGATCTTACAATAACTTGATCTTCTATCATGATAGACATCTTATGATGGCTGAAACAGATTGTGATAGATGACATGAATGTTCCTATGGTAAGTGCACATTACCTATGGACATATTTTGAGTACTTGGTGGACATCATGTGACTTGATGTTGGTAGGCCATTACTCTAAGTACTTGGTGGATATCATGTTGACTTGATGTTGGTAGGCCATTACTCTGAGCACTTGGTGAATATCATGCGACTTGATATTCTGCAGGCCAATGCTCTCAATATCATGATACAATATCTTTGTAAACTTTTGAGTATTTGGTGGACATCATGTTGAATTGATGTTGGTAGACCATTACTCTGAGTACTTGGTGAATATCACGCGACTTGATATTCTGCAGGCCAATGCTCTCGATATCATGATATGATATATTTGTAAACTTTTGAGTACTTGGTGGACATCATGTTGACTTGATGTTGGTAGGCCATTACTTTGAGCACTTGGTGAATATCATGCAACTTGATATTCTGTAGGCCAATGCTCTCAATATCATGATATGATATCTTTGTAAACTTTGGAGTACTTGGTGGACATCATGTTGACTTGATGTTGGTAGGCCATTACTCTGAGCACTTGGTGAATATCATGTGACTTGATATTCTACAGGACAGTGCTACTGATATCATGATATGATATCTTTGTAAACTTTAGAGTACTTGGTGGACATCATGTGACTTGATGTTGGTAGGCCATTACTCTGAGTATTTGGAGAATATCATGTGACTTGATATTATGTGAGAAATACTCCCAATATCATAAGATGATATTTATAAATCTATGAGTTATGGTGAATATCATGAGAGTTTATATTCTTTATCAGACCATATCTTTGATATCATCATGAGATAATATTTATAAGTCTATGAGTTATGGTGAATATCATGAGGCTTGATATTCTTGGTTAGACCATATCTCTTGATATCACGATGAGGTGATATATTCTCTCTTAAAATTAATGGATCTTTTTTTAATCATATTTTGATGAATTTTATCTTCCCTAACTAAGAGGGAGTGTTTATGTCTTATGTAGATATGGTAAGGGTCATAAGTGTTGACACGAGAGACCACTACACATTTTGTTTGATCATCCTCCCTAGCTAAGAGGGAGTGTTAATGTTTGTATCTTTAGTCGTATTATCATTAGACTACATATAATATATGTTGATTAATAATAATATAATATAAATGTTATATTATTATTACTCATATAAAATTTAATACTTAATTAGGCCTAATATGTGATAAAAACAAGTGCTTGGGATGTTATTTCTAGAATTTTGATGAATGTTTTTGATGTCAATCCTGATAGTTTGATAGGATAACTGATGCTTTTTCTCTTCTCATGATATAGAGTTAGGAAAAAAATTGATGTACTCAAGAAGAGCGATAGGAGGATAGGATAACTTGATTGACTTGTGATGATACATAAAAATGATGATACTAATATGATTTCACTTGATTGCAGAAAAGGTTCAATTCTAAAAGTTATATATCCGAGGATTAACTCCATGTCCTTTGAACATGGTAGACCAACTGACTGCCCATGAGTGGTGAGTTATAGGTCATTGTGGTTTATCCTTTTTATTAGATATGCCTAAGTTCCAGATGAACTGGGGTTTACTTATAGCTATGGTGGAGCGATGGAAATTCAACTATAATACCTTCTATTTACCTTTAGATGAGATGATGATCACACCACAAGACGTGTACAGACTACTACATAGCCCACTCAAGGAGAGCTAGTATACTATGATCAGGTCTACGATGGTGCAACATGTAGATGATTATTCTCAAATCCTACAATTGGTGACAAGAGCATACCTTGGGCATAGTTTGTCTCATTTCCCATTCTTCCTACAATCCTAGGCTCTCTAATTGGATTTTTCTTGCTACCTGATCACCGAGGTCATGGATTCGCAGTTGGTTAGGGTTGGATCTTGGAGGATATGATTGCAGATCCAACCCACTTTGATTGGGGCTCATGTGCATAGGCACAGTTGTATCATGAGTTACACCACATGGTGTATATAGGTGGTGTTGTACTATCAACGGGTGTAGTATCTCTACAACTCTAGACACAAGAGCATATTCTAGTCACACAACCAATCGCTACTAGAAACAGAGATCCAAGATGACCTCATGACTATTTGTATGAGGGTATGATTGTCCAGCCCCATCTGGGAAAACTAGAGTTTTGGCGACAGATGCTAGATGATATTGATCAGGGCATATGGCAACCTTACCTGGGATGTGAGGAATTACATGAGGATGATGCAAAGTTACTATATATGTTTATACCTCATTGGATGATAGGATGTTCTGAATTGATTATTGAGCAATTATTTTTTTACAGAGTATTGAGGCAGTACGGTCAAGCATAGGATCTCCCATAGGGATTAGCATTGTATGCTCAGGTTTAGCCAGAGAGACTGATGTGGGTTCCAAAGGTCAATTATATTTATGCATGTGATGAGATATACTGGATGAGTCACATGATTTGGGACATGTTAGATCACATAGTTGATGCAGGGATGACCACATATTACACTCAGTGGTGTTCTTAACATAGATTCCCTAGTTTTACAGACCCAACCAAGCCTATACCTGACATTGATGATCTGTCAAATGATGATGAAGCCAAAGGTGGTGGTGGGAGAGGTGGTAGAAGAACACCAAGATAGAGGGTCCTGAGGAGAGGTGGTGGTGGAGATGGTGGGAGAGGTGGAGGTAGAGTGAGAGTGAGAGGCAAAGGGGTGGGTGGAAGGGTTCAAATGAGGGGTGGTCAGGTATGGATGAAGGGTTGTCAGGTTGGTGGAGGGATTCCTCCAATTCCATTGGAATTTTTGGGATAGAGATGATAAAGAGTATCCAGACAAGCTCAGTTAGCACATGCTAGACAGATGCAGCACGCTCCAGTAATTTTGGTGATTCTAGTAGTACCAAAGGTTCTGATAGTTGCACAGGTTCCCATTGCTCTACGAGTTCCTTTTTCTCCATAGGCTACGTAGGCTATGGACACACTTACTCAGGATGTCAAGATGCTATAATCTAGGATGACAAATACGATTAGCTAGATTGATCAAGTTACTACCATGATGCAAATTTTTATGGATATGATGGCACATAGGCCCGATGTTGCTAGCACTAGTCAGATGCATCAGACAAATCATGGAATTTCAACAAATAGAGGTATAGATGACATAAGTGGCCTAGATGGTTTAGGTGATGTAGGCATCACAAGTGGCACTGAGGGGTCTGATGGTGTAGGTGGTGCACCTAGTTGATCATGAGCCTGCCTTTTTTTGTGATGTACCATGATGTACTGTGATTGAGATTATTGTTGTTCTTTGATTGTTGTATCTTGGTATCCATTGATAGACATGATGTTGAACATTTGATTATTGCTTTATGATAGACACTCTTTCTCTTGATTCCATATTCTCTTTATGATGTCATTATATGTTTGGACTTTTTTTTAATGTTTTATGGATGAATTCTATATGATTAGGTACTTACTTTTATATGGTTATTCACTTACTTTTATATGCTATGGATGAGTTCTTTTATGTACGAGAATACTTACATGGATGCATATGCATGATAAAAATGTTGTTATTAATGCTTTTTAATTATGCTTATGCAATGGTATGCAATGGAACTAGATAAGGAAATGCATTTATTTTTGTTCTTTTCTTATGCATATATATCTTAATGAAATGCACATAAATGGATGAAATGATTGATGAATAATGTTTAATGATTTATGCAATAACTTTAAATAGATAATAAATATGGAGTAATGCTTAATGATTAATGATATGCAATTTTTTTTATTAAAGTCCAACATATTCAACCTAAAAGAGAACTTTGCTTTTTTTTTTTTATGATATCAATCCTTTGAGACCTCTTTCCCTAACCCAAGAAATCCTTTTATGCAAAACTACTCCTAACATGAATGCAACTAACTATCATTACTACAAAGAATGCAAGGATAAAATTTTCATCATCAAGCTTTTGCGGTACTTCTAGCACATAAAACCACCACTGGTGAGTTTGACAAACCATGATGATATGAATACTGCTATACTTGGATTTCAACCATGAAGCTGGTGCAACTCTCACTGGTTCATCCATGGGAGTATGAATACCGCTTTCATCAGATTCAATGTTGCAAGTGGATGTTGGCATTAAGATATGGAAGATCTAAATGCCCAAGGCATCCTTTTGCGTAAACAGGTAGAGATTGAAGCCCTTCCATATAAAAAATGTGCTCGATGACTCTTTGATGGTCATGTCTTTAGACACAATCACATACTTCAAAGAAGCAATCTTAAAACAATCAAACACAAATCAAGAAAAGATGTCATGCTTTCATCACTTCCAATCTAGTCGAAACATCATTGATTAACTAAAAAGAACATGACTCAAAAAAACTCAAAACCTCATCAAAACCTTAGTGTTTTTGTTGTATCTATATTTCAAATAGAACTTCATCCATTGCAATCTTTTAAGTTTTGTTTATTTTAATCTGGATAATAATAAGTCAATGAAGGTCAAAGCTGATCACGATGTGCCAAAATCAAATGACAATCAAATGATGATGTAAATCAAAGGTTCAAGTGTCTATCTATTGTGGTTTGATGCATTGATTTGTGTGAATTGGTGCCTGCTTTGGTGAAATCCACAATTTTGGATTAATACCCCCAATTGAAAAGAAATGTGTTGGGCTTGGGCAAACTTTCAAAATATGACAAAGCTCGGTTTATGCAAGATGCATCTCGGAGACTTTATTATGACTATGCACAAATGACGGATGCAAGGATATGTACAATGAATGGTAGAATGATGCAGATGGACCATGCAACTAGGCAAAACCTAAGAGTAAAATGACGCATGTTTACCAAGTTTTTACCACTTGATTTTATTTCTCCTTTTCTCTTTTTTTTTCTTCTTTTTCTACCAAGGTGCCTATTACTAGGTTTACATGAAGGCACTTTTTATCTTTTTTGTTTTTTTTGATTTTGTTAATTTATTTTTTTGATTTATTACCACGATGCCTATTTGCTAGGTTTTCATCAAGATAATAATTTTTTCAGGATCCATATTTGAATGTTTTTGCTTTCTTCATGCTCAATTTTCCACTTTTTTCTCTTTTCTCAAGATTATTTCCAATGTTTTTGAATTTCTTTAGGATCTCTTTTCCACAGTTTTTGGATTATTTCATGATCTCTTTTCCACTGTTTTGGGATTATTTCAGGATCTCTTTTCCACTATTTTTGAATTATTTCAGGATCTCCTTTTCACTATTTTTGAATGATTTCAGGATCTCTTTTCACTATTTTTGAATTATTTCAGGATCTCTTTTCACTGTTTCTGAATTATTTTTGGATCTCTTTTCACTATTTTGGATTATTTTAGGATCTCTTTTCAAAGTTTTTAGATTATTTTAGGATCTCTTTTCCACAGTTTTTGAATTATTTCATGATCTCTTTTTACTGTACAAATAATGATGCTTTCCTCTCATCTGATACTCTCTCATCTTATACTCTTTCATCTAACTCTTAAGTATAGAACCTCTTCAAGTGTATGCTATTAATAGGTTATTGTAACTCATCTCCCTCATGGTCAGTCAATTTGTATGTTCCTGTGCCAAAAGAAGAAGTAATGATAAATGGTCCTAACCAGTTTTCTTCCCACTTTCCTTTCTTCTCTTTTTCCACTTGGTACTTAGGATTTTCTCTCAACACTAAATCCCCAACTTGAAATGCTCTAGGATTTATCTTCTTGTTGTAATTCCTTGACATTATGTTTTGAAATACCTTGAGTTGTTCATACGCTTGAGTTTTATGTTCTTTTAGTAACTCCAATTGTTGAAGCCTAGCAACCCTATAATCTTCATCTGTTATCAAGCCATGTAGAGAGACTCTTAAGGATGGGATCTCAACCTCTAAAGGCAATACAAATTATTCCTCATAAATCAATGAAAATGGTGTTGCTATTGTTGGTGTCCTTATACTGGACCTATATTCCCACAATGTTTGATTCGATTGTACATGCCAATTTCTTAATGAATTATCAACTGCCCTTTTCAAAATTGTGAGAATGTTCTTGTTTGTTGCCTCTACTTGTCCATTCCTTGAGGATAATAAATGGAGGAAGAATGATGTATAATATGGAACTTGTCAAATAGGTCATCCACATCTTTGTTTTTGAATTGATTTCTATTATTAGTGATTATAGCATGAGGAATATCATACCTATAAATGATGTGATTTAGGATAAACATTGAGATTTGTTTACCCATTGCTGTTGTCAAAAGCAAAACTTCTACCCATTTAGTGAAGCATTTTGTTGCAGTTATGATGTATTTATGACCATTGGATGAAGGTAGATAAATCATCCCTATTAAATCAAACACCCATTGATAAAATGGCCAAGGTGTGGTCATTGGGTGTAAATCTTGTCCTGACACATGAAACATGTTTCCATGATATTGGCACTTCTGACATATTTTGACAAAGTGACAAGCATCCTTCTCTAGAGTTGGCCAAAAGTATCTCATGTGAAGGATTTCTTAGCTAAATTAAACCCACTAGAGTGAGACCCGTAGATCCCCTTGTGAACCTCTTATAAAGCTAATTTTGATTCCTCATCCTCTAGACACCTAAGAAGCATTCTCTCAAGACTCTTACGATACAATGTGTCAGAAATGATGGGATAACATGAAGCTTGGCGTATAAAGTGTCTCTTTTGATTGCGGGTTTTGTCCAAGGGTAAAATTTGGTCTTGTAAGTAACTAAAAATAGGTCCATACCAAGGTGAGTCATGTCCAACTAACATGCATACACTTTGGGAATTGGGAAGGTCAAATGTTGGTTTCACCAACTCTTCCACTGAGAATCATATCTAGCATGTTGTTCTGGAATTTGAAGAAGAGAGGATAAGGTCATCATGACATCTACTGCTCTATTTCTATCCCTCTGAATTTGATCAAAAGTTGTCAAAGAAAAGTATTTTTTCCAATCATCTATAATCCTCTTGTAGGGAATCAAATTGTCATCCTTTGTTTGGTATTCATCATTAATCCAGTTTATGACTAATTGAGAATCCCCATACACTTGTAGTTTAGTAACTTTCCATTCTAAAGCCATTTTGATGCCTATGACTAGGGCTTCATATTCTGCAATGTTGTTGGTGCATGGAAAAATAATTTTGTATGACTTTGGAATTGTGTAACGTTTAGGGGTAATCAAAAGAATGCCTACCCCCAATCCATGTTTGGTGTAAGATCCATCAAAATAGAGTTTCCATGTTTTTGCCTCCACATTAATAATTTATGAATATGGAAATTCTAATTGAATAACATGATTATCAACTAAAGGAGATGTTTCCAATTGGTCCGCTATCACTTGTCCCTTGATGGCTTTTATATCCACATATTCTATATTAAGCTCACTCAAAACCATCACCCAGTTGGCCAATCTTCCTGTGAGATCTATTTTGCTAAGTAGATACTTTAAAGGATCAATTTTAGAAATAAGCTTAACTTTGTGCACTGACATATAATGACATAGATTTTGGGAAGCAAAAACTATTGCGAGTCAAGATCATTCAATGAAGATATAGTTGAGTTCATATTTGACCAAAGTTCTGCTAAGATAATAGATTGCCTTTTCTTTTCCATCTTTATTTTCTTGAGCCAATAATACTCCTAAAGAGTGATTTGTTGCTTAAATGTACAAGAACAAAGGCTTTCCTTTGATAGGTGGCATGAGTATAGGTGTATTCACCAAATATGACTTCAATAAGAAAAAATATTCCTCACATTGTGCATCCCATTTGAAAACTATCTCTTTATGGTAAAGTCTCCTGAAAGAATGACAATTTTCCGCCAATTTAGATATAAATATTCTTACGGATTAAAACCTTCCTTGTAAGGATCTCATTTGGCTTATGTTATTTGGTGCATCCATTTCCATGATAGCTTATACTTTATCAGGATCAACTTCTATTCCCTTTGCTAATACTATGTAACCCAATAACTTTCCTGATTGCACCCCAAATGCACACTTCTTAAGATTCAACCTAACTTTGAATTGTTCCAACCTTGTGAATATATTTTCCAAGATAATTATTTGATCTTTCCTTTCATGTGATTTAGCTAAGATATCATCCACAAAATCTTCAAGAAATGTATGCATCATATCATGAAAAATTGTGGTCATTACCCTTTGATAAGTAGCTCCAGCATTTTTAAGGCCAAAGGGCATGATGTTCCAACAAAATGTACCCCAAGGGAATGTGAAGGTTGTTTTCTCTTGATCCTCTAGTTCTATCTTACTTTGGTTATATTCGCTAAATCTATCCATAATGGAAAATATAGAATGTCCTATCGTCAAATCCACTATAACATTAATACTAGGTAATGGAAAGTCATCCTTTGGTCATGCCAAGTTGAGATCTCAGAAATTTGTGCATACTCTAATTGATTTATCATGCTTTGAAACTGACACAATATTGGATATCCATTCGACATAACCTATATCCCTTATGAACCCCACTTTTAACAAATTTTCCAATTATGCTTTTACTAGCAAGCATATATGGGGCTTTTGTTTCACCGACTTAACTCCTGATCTTACATTGAGGTGATGCATAATGAAATTTGGATCTAACCCTTTTATATATTAATAAGACCATTCAAAATTAACTTGCTTTTCTTTGAAAATTTTGATGAAATCTTCGCTTTTCTGTTGGAGTTAATTAAACTACAAGGTGTATGAATCTTGGTTCTAAATTGGTGCCAATATTAACCTTCTATGTTGGTTCAATCAAGATAGGAAATATTTCTTCATCATGCTCTGGAAAGGTATCCAAAATCTCTTCCTTAGGTGACACAATTGAGTTTTCACCTTCGGAAACATCCTTTATTTTTACTTTTTTGGGGTCTAGCACTGCCACATTGTGGTTTTCACTACTAGACCACTTTTTTTTTCTTTTTCTTTTCTCTTGTTATTTTTCTTTTGGATTGAGACATTGTCCCTTTTTTTCCATTGTTATGCTTTGATCGAATTTTTTGGTGAAAGAGGCTTCAACTGCATGTAGGTATAAGGCAACAAAATTGTCATTAGGAAAAGAGAGTATGTCATTTGGCTTGGTTAGGTCCCAATAAATTAGTTCAGGATGGATAAGAGATAAAGATTCATTGGGTAAATTTGTATCCACACGGTTTAAGGAAATGAATTTTTTAGAGGGTTCATAAATTGTATTACTAAAATCTATGACGTGGGCTTGCTCAAGGTGCTCCATAGAACTTGGATCAAAATCGCCCTCACTGGAGTCTTCTTGAATTTCTAATGGATAAAAGGCTTATGGATTAAACCTAATGTTTGAATCTCCTAACCATGAAGGTACCCATGGTTCACCCACCCAAGGAGTTCCATGTGATTCTTGTCTTAAATCTAATTCTTTATAATTATTTTCCCCTTGATTAGAACTTGAGGCTTGATCAACACTTGGTTATTTTTTTGCATTACATATAGGAGCATAAGTATGAATTACATCCACCTCCTTGTCACAACAAGAAGCCTCAGTTAAGGAATCCAATTCATGTTTATCAGAGTCTTATTCACTTTCTGAATCTACCATGTGGATGTGTTCATAAAAGTTTTTGAAGTTGTTTGAACCAGTCCCTTGTTCTTGTTACCTTATTCCCGATTTTTCATCTTTAGATCTCCAAGGAGGTTGTATGGGTTATATCAATCCTTTATTACTTATGACCAAAGGTCCTCTTCCTTTATACAATAATAGAACTCTCAAAGAAGTATGAGAAGTACAAAACCCCTTGTGAGGAAAAAGTCCCCCCATAAGATAAAAGAAGTGGAAGAGAGACCAAGTATCCCCTCCTCAATGTAGAATGAACACCAATAGTAGATTCTCTAGGCTTGATGTAGAAACTTATCCATGAGTGTAGAGAAACATTCATCCCCTTAGGAAGAAACAAAACCAAATGTGCATGTATTAAACCTCCTCCACTATCTGTAGGAAGAAACCTCAAAATATATGGAATCTCGAAAACCTGATCAAGTGTCCCCATGTCAATACTAAAATGTGCCTCCTCAAAATCATGTGTACTAAGCCCATTTTGATGAAAAAGACAAATCAAGATCAACTGGGGTTTTAGAACATGCTCCAAAGACTCAAGTGTCTCCTCTAAAGACAAAGAGACCTCCTCCAACTATTGTATCAAAGTATCCACAATCATCTCAACCTCAAAAGAATGATCATGTAGGGAATGAAGATGAGGGTCAACATGTTCCCTTGCAAAAACTAAAGAAGGATCAAATTTTCCAAAGAGAATATGAATATCATCAATAATGTCTCCCAAATCCTCAATGTAGGACTCCACAAATAAACCTACAATGTCTGTCAAGTAGTCATCCCATGAAGCTATAACTGGAAAGACAAGATATATCCTGCTACACTGAATCACAAGAATCCATGGTTGTATGAATGCAAGCAACATCAGGAGCAACAATAGATGAAATATCAATAGGAGGAGAGGGAATGGAAGGCTCTAGAACTTTATCACATGTGAGAATACCAAGTTCAAGTTGCCAAAGTTCTCCACAAAGTCTGAATCAACACTAGAAGTGTGATCAAAATATGTTGAAGAATCACTACATCACGAGGACAAAAATTTAAAAATGAGTACAACTGAGCCAAATGATCAACTACCCCCATAGAAAGTATATCTCTACTCTCCAAGTCTCTAACAATAACTAAATCAATAGTGAATTCCACAGTCCTGCTTGTTGCACCATTAGTGAGTTGATAGATGAAAAGGAGATTATGGGTTAAGTGAGGTATACACAACACATTATTGAAGGTTCCCTCCCCCATATCAATGGTTACTTCTACAATAACATTCATGTAAGAATGATTTACCATCAAAATTGGTGACATATGACAAGGCTTAAATGAAGAAAACATGGACTGTGAAGGTGCCATATGATGAGAAGCCCATGAATCTAGAAGCCATCTCCCTGAATCATGACTTAAAGTAGCAGTGAAAGCTTGTCCTTTTTGTGTGATAAATGCATGACCCTTTGATTTATCTTTTTCTAAATTTTGTGAAGAATAAGTTGAGGTAGAAATCCTAGAAGGCAAATTGATCTTATTCTTGACAAGAAGATTCTTCAATTCATTAATGTCCTTATAACAAAAATGTTCTTCATGTCCATCATTTTTGCAATAGGCACAAAAGAGTTTCTCATTCTTTGAAAATCCCCCCTTTGTATAGTATGTAGAAGTGCCTTTTTGTGTGGAGGTTGATTGTACACTTTCTTGTTGAAACTTAGGCTTCCAATTCTTCTTTTTCTTTTGACTTTGATTGCTTTGATGCCCCTGATTAGCCACCAATGCCTTAGACTTAAAAGACTCGTGAATCCTCATACTCATTAATTTTTCTTGTTCTAAGACCAAAATTTCTAGAAATGAATCAAATTAAGGCTTATTGAAGGAAATTCCCATGGTCAACTTATGAGTTTGCAACTTGAAACAAAGGATGCATATTTAGGAGGAAGATGTGTCATCAGGTGATGATCAACTTGTCATCTGGCATCGGATTACCACAATCCTTAAGTTGTACCATATAATCATTGGATTTATTGATGTAGTATTGAATTTAGGAAAAGAACCTAGGGTACAATTTGAGAAGATCAAGTTCAATAGTGTATCCCTTTTCCTTATCAACTTTACCATACAGCTCTGCAATTTTATCCCAAGCCTCTTGTGCATTTTCTATGGTTGAGATGTGATATAAGATATCATCATGAACATATGTTCTCAAGTAACCTATGGCCCTAGATTTTTTAATATGCTATTTTTATTTACAATCACATCATCACTAGGTCCTTTAATCCTACCATCCACATAACGATTTAAACCATTTATCATTAACGTTCTCCACATTTTATCTTTCCATGTAGCATAGTTATGTGGAGTTAATAGTGGACATGCAAGAGAACCCATGATGAAAAAATGAAAGAGTAAAAGAGAGAAGGAAGAACAACCACACAAGATATCCCCCCCAATTCACTCAATCAAAGAANAAAAAACCCCCCCCCCCCAAAAAAAAAAAAAAAAAATAAAAATGATCCTTTTAGCACTTTATATTTACTGTGTGAATAATTGTCACTTGTAAAAATGGGCCAAAGTGGACTTTTAATTTTGATCATTACAACAAAGAATATGAAGCTATAGTAGACTGAAGAAGATAAGACACAAGATCACTCAAGGATCTAAGCAATTACAAGCGCCAAAATAGGCCAAAATAGACCAAATTCTAAAATTACTATTTTCACTTAAAAAGTTCCAACTTGATACCGTATCTAAAAAGTAGACAAAAAATCATGCACTTTCAAAAAAAATTGCATGTGAAAAATATGTTTGTATGAGCCCGAACGAAGCCTATGAAGTTGCAAAATCGAGGATTGGACAGGTATAGTCACCAAAAACTGCAATTTATGCAAAATTTGTGCACTAAAACTAGAAAATAATAGCACCACTTAAAAAATCAAGAGTTATACCCAAAATAAAAAACAATTGCACTAATTTGGAGTCCGTATGACCAAGTTATGAGTCTTCAAATTAGTATTGCAAAATCAAAACTACATATGGTGAGGGGATCTAAATTTCAAAACTTGATGATGTCAACATAATCCAATGAATAAATTTGATAGTAAAAAGGATGTCGAAGCAGTGCAAAAAGACTCAGAAATGACGGTCAAATGAAAGTCAAATCTAACATACTAAAATGATTGCACATGAAATTCATTAAAATTGATGTCCAAACGGTCGTCGATGGAAGAAGAAAAATGACACTTATGACATCCAAATGGACATGAAATTTAAACTAGTGAAACTTTACCCGTGACAGAAAATTGGGCCCGCTTGCTGACTTGGTGCTGACTAGTTTAAATGTACTGCTAACGTGTGACTTTTGACTGCGTGTCTGTGGGTGAGGTGGTGCATCTGCCACATGGAAGCTCTGTATTCAGCATTAAACCATGTTGGAGGGAACTCTGATAGGTGACATGTACTGAGCTGATCTTGTTGTCTGCAAGCTCAGAGTGCCAACCTGAGAGCTCGACCGAGCTTTGGGTTCGCCTAGATGGGATCTCAGACGAGGTGTGCGCTCACCAAGTGGGGAGCTCAGACGAGGTTTGGGCTTACTGAGTGGGGAGCTCAGACTAGCTATGGGCTCACTGAGATTTCAGCTCGGGTGCATTTATCCCACATTGGCAGTGGGTTGAAAGTTTTTTCTAGTTAAAATGAACAGACTGCAACAGTAAAGCAAATCGGAGCCAAAAGGTAAGGAGTGTCGATTGTTGTCATGGGTATTGGTCAGAATGTGAAGCAACCTGTTCTTTGCATATGGACCATTCATATGCAATTTTCTTTTTAATGATAATACAATTTGATCCTTTGCACATGTACACTACTGCATAACAACATTAATGTCATTCTCTTATTGACACTAGATAAATACTTTATCTCAGTAATTTTTTGAACATTATTATTATCTCTGAATAAAAAGAAAAGAGAATAGTGATATCCATGTTTGCAGAAGGAATAGGAAATGCACAGCCAAACAGTGATGTCCTTTTTATAACAATAGGCATATACAAAATGAAATATCAGTAAGACTGTTATAAGTGATGTATGTACAAAATAGGATGAGCATGTGCAAAAGATGGAGTCAACAATGATGTATTTAGCTATAATATGCATGCCATAATGATCGATTGACACCATATGTTCAAATAAAGAAGAGTAATAGAAGCGCTGTTATAAAAGATGCTAGGTCATTACAGTTGGCATCCAAGTGATGAATGCATAGACATAAGTATTGACATATCAAATGATTCTAAAAAGGAAAAGTTTGGCACTATTAGTGTACAAGATTGAAATCAAACAGTGCTGCCATATATGTTCTGAGTACAACATGTATTTATTTAAGAGAGGATCAATGGTGCTATGGTAAAAATGAGGTCTTCAGAAAAGGAATGTTGTGGGTGTTCATCAACTAAGTAATGATGTCATTACAATATTCATATTTGAATCAATTTGAGGAGTTCAATGCATGCAGTAAATATAGTCAAGAAGAAGATGTGCATAATGAGTTTCAAGTTATGAACATTGCCCATGGGAGTCACGAGCCCGTGATTGAACCCCATGGGTGATGATTCTTATAAAATTATGTAAACAATGTATTTATACATTACTTCTTGCACAAAAACTGCATATTTTAAAAGAAATGTTCAGACAGCAATAAATGGAAATGAAACACAAAGACATAATGATGTAAATTGAACATGTAATGTGTTTGGTTCAAACAAGAAATGTTTAATTTTTTCCTCAAACAAAAAGATGTGTTAATGCCTACGATAGTATGACCGTGTTTTTTAGAGAAAGCATTGAATGAAGCAACTGGAGTTACATTTTATGCAGATTAAACACATGAAGGTTTTCACAGCTCAAAGGAATGTCCACAACTTCAACAAAAAGAGGTTTTGTTTTAATTCAACAATGTTGTCGTGCTTCTAAAGAGATCCTTAAATAGACTACAATTATGAACAACAGAATGATAAGACAAGAGCCCGAGTTCATCTTTCAACCAAAAACACTGACAAGCTTGCATATGTTCAAGTTTATTTCTAGATTTGCAAGAATAGCCATGTGGGTATCCCGAGTTTGTTGCTATTCATCTAACACAGTGAGAAATAATGAAGAAAATGATAGAAAATAAAGCAACAAACAACAAATCTTGAAGTGAAGTGATATTTCATGCTGCAATGAAGGAGTTGACAGAAGGAGTAAACAAAAACCTTAATTTATTGCTGGAAAGATGTAAATATTTTTGGAGCCTAACAAAGATGTAAACCATTAAAACCCAAAAACCTTGAAAGGTTACAACATGGCGACCCAAAAATAGATTCTATTTTGCATATGAAAGGAAAAGATAATAGAAAGAGTAAGTATTACTTATCTGGGTATTAAAGTGCAGGAAGGATGAGTTCTTTTGTACACTATGAGCTTGGAATAAGTCTGAAGATGTGGCTGAAATATGGCAAGCTTCATGAACAAGTCCATAAAAATCAAACTCCACATCTTTCAACCACAGCTCAGACCGAGTCCAAGCTTATGGTGGTTAGTTCACTTCAAAAAAATGGAGGCCGAGTTCAAACTAAAAGTTGCGACAACAGTGAAGAGAGCTGGAACCCGAGTTCTTAAAGAGCATGTAGATAGCACCACCTTTTGTGGCATGAAAACCCAAAGTGCAGGTCGCGGTGGAAATAACTTGAAGAAGTCTGAGTTCTCATACTTTTATGGCATGCAAATTTACATGCATGAATAGATATGGTTGAATCCCAAGTTCAATAGAGAGATGCATGGGGGGTGCAATGTATTATGGCATGTAGAGGAGAGACCGAGCTCTTAAAGAAGAAACTCTAGATTCACATTAAAGCCGCGGTATAAAGTTCAAGCCTGGGATTCTTACATAGAAAACAACATGTAAACCATCAGATCACCAAAGGAGAGTAGATCAAATAGAGAACTAAAATACAAACAATGAAGAGATCGAGTTCTTTTAAACCTTCAGTTGCAGTTGAGCTTCGTGCTTGATTACCATATATGTATACCAACAGATCACGAAAGAAGAACTCCATATTAACACAAAGAACCAGTGGTGAACATGTAGATGAGCCCGAGTTTGACAGAGAAAGCCCAAAAGAATAGTGAAGTCCAAATGCAGACATGGCGGCGCTAAACAAACCCTAAGTTTTCCTCAAAACTGTAAAGGCAAATGAAGTACGAAGATGCCTATGTTCAGATTTGATAAAATTTTGGAGTCCACAATGTGAAATGAGTTAAGACCCTATCAATCATAGTGCAAAAAAACATCACTGCAAGTGCCATGATAGTATTATCACATGATATGTCAGTGATATTTTATGGGTCATGTTGAACATGGAGTAAAGTCTCGAGTTTGGATGAGTTTAGATTCATGCTATCAAGTTACAGCTTTTTAGACCATGGTGTCGGCTTCATATGAGGTTAGGTTTTTTAGACTATGGTGTCGGTTGTGGATTTAGGGTTTTTATATCATGTAATTGGGGTTTACACAATTGGGTCAAATTTGGATGGGTTTTTATAATATATTTTAATAAGTTGGTAGACAATGTAAGAAGGATGTAAATCTTTTATGCACCAACTTTAGGGGTTGAAGTTAGAGCTAGATTTTAGGCATGACTTATGCCTTGAGTTTAGGGATTTTGAAATTATGAAGAGCTTTTGAAAGACACATTGTAGGCATCATTTGGGCCTAAAATTTAGGATATCTATCTGTTTAGGAGCACTTTTTAGGAGGTATATTTCATTTTTGAGATTAGCCTTGAGGGCTATATAACTGAACTTCTTATTCATTTGTAAGGGTTCAGAATTTGGAGTAATAGAAGTATTAGTGAACATATTGATCCCGTGCATCTTTTCCTTGTATTTTGTAACCATTTTTGCAGATTTTGAAGATAATAGAGTTGGCCTTATTATTCATATATTTTTTCTGAGTTTTGCTATCTATCCTTCCAAGTTTTCTGTATTTAAGTGTATTGTGTCTTTTAAGCATAAATTAGTGAATTGTTTCAAATTCCTACTCTAAGTTATAAAGAATATACCTTTTGTAGAAGTTACCTATTTGCTGTTTGAATTTTTACAATTAGTGGCACGAAACCCTAATAGTGAATTATTGATCATCCTAGGTGTTGTGAAGTGAAAGTTATTGCAGAGTCCAATAATGTATGTCCTATAGGTACAAATTTATAATTCTGACAAATCTGTATCCATTTTGGTGTATCACCTTCTTAATTAGTATTAATTTTAGTTATCCTTCTCCATTTTTCTCAAAACCAAGAAGATCAATATTAGGTGATATCCCAAATCCAATAGGAATTGGCCTAGAATCCAAAGATTCGTTCTCTCATCCACCAAGGAGAATTTTTCCATGTTTCAACATGATGGCTAGATTCTGCATCCAGCTATAGGCGCAATCCTGATTGACAACAATAATCACACACTCAGTATAGCTTCATAAATGACTCAAAATGAAACAATATGTGTATGCTAAAAAAATTTGTCAAGTCACAAGTTTTCACACGGTCAGTCACAATGGAAAATAGAAATAATCAGTCTAATCTAAGGTCAAATTGGCTTCAATTATAATATTATAGGCCCATTTCTTTGATGTTGGTCAACTCACACAACAATGGTCACACTACTAGGATATGAAACTGCATGTTGTAGGTGCCCATGTTGTTTCCTTTTCTAGGTATTGTTTCCATCCTAATGAAGACCTTTCACTAACAAAATACCCTGGAACACATATGATGGGAATCTTGGGGGGAGTTTTTTCCCTCCCCTTGCACTATAATAAGACAATGATTTGGAGGTGAACCAGACATGCCTATAATTAATAGGTTTGTAGTAAGTTTCATGTCATCTACCTAAATGGTTTGTATGCATGTGAGACACTTAAATCTCTAGTTGACTATCCTGGCTACTTAGGCACTTTGGCCCAATCCAGGCTACCATCAACACACCTTGCTCGAGCTTGGTTAGATTGAGATGATTTTGAGATTTATCCTATGTCTCATTTATACATCGGTTGAAAGGAGTTAACGATTTGAGGTCATCCTTTGAGGAAGAAGCACATTCCATAGAAATACATCTCTAAGAAAATAAAAAGGTTTTTAATCTAACTGAATGTCTCAGCGTAACAAACACCCAAAACAAACAATTAATCAAATTAAGCACTAAAACAAAATGTTAGCTAATATAAATCATCCATACAAGCATAAGGGTTCATTTTTAAGCACTAAACCAGATGAGAGTTCGATTGCTCAATTTTATGTACAAAATCCATATGTACTTTGCTTTGTTCAATTATTTAAAACCATGTCAATTTTAAGTACAAAGAAATGTAAATTTGTGATGTTTGAGCATACATTGTTCCTTTTAAGCACCAAACTAAAAATTGGTTAATTTTAGATTAAGAAAAATTAATCTGCTTCCATGTCACATGCTACAAAGAAAAAAGTTAGTACCAAAAAGCTAGCAATTAGTTTTGATAATCTACAAGTGTGCGAGTGTTGACATACTGACAATTAAATTTCTGAGTGATTCTACTCACCTTGTCCAAATAAGCATATAAAACACCTCCATACTCAATTTCTACTCCATATGCTTCAATTATTAATGTACTAGTTGGTCCTTTGTTTTGTTTAATTTATCATTCTCTTTTATGCTGCTCAATGGGCTCTTGAATTTTAAGTTTTTTGTGCTTTGGTGTCCCATTGTGTCTTTTAATTACTATAAGTGTGTAATTTTACATTACAGAGAAGCAAAGATAAGACATAAAATAATCTTGTATTTCATTAGAAAACTGCATCATTTTAAATTTGTAAGTGTGTCATTTCAATAGGGAAACTACGTCAAAACATAGGGTCAAGTGTGTTGCTTTATCAATGACTACGTTGAACAAAAAATTTCCCCGCTATGTCAAATAAAAAATAGAAGCAGAGTCATAATAGCAATTCTATCAGGAAAATCACTAGATCTAGAATAAATATCTTGATATGATGAGCATAGATTACAATTAAATGATCGGGAATCAATGCAAAAATCCTAATGATCATCATTTGATGGACAAAGATAATCAATCTAAGAAGAAGCAAATTTTTTTTTGGAAGGATCTACAACTTGTGGGTACAATAGATTATGGAGAATATCTCACACAGTAGGGAGGGACCCATGTCTCCTCTGTACTGTCTGCGTGGCCTCTTGTGAATCCCTTCCTTTTCCCCATGGCATTTTCTTTCTTCTATTTTCGTGCCTTTCTTGTTATTTTTTTCTTTTCTTTTTATATCCTTTTATTTGGTTTGTCTGCTTGGTCATTATTCACCGAGACTTTATTTCTTCTCACTTTGGCCCTAGTTTGCGTGTGTGTGCCTTTAATTTTCTAAGATGGGAGCCATTTAGGGTTTGGCTCTCAGCCACTTCTTGCACTCATGGTCTTTGGTGAAGGTAATGATGGAAAAGACAGGAAAGTAAGTGATAAAATGGAAAGTGGTATTGGTGCAAATAATCCCAAAGATACGCAGAAACTCTCATATAAGGCAATTTTAGCAGATAAAACCTTTTTACCATAGTCGGATCATTTTGAAGTTAAAAGTTGAAGTAGAAATGGAGGACTACCCAATGTCGATGTACATCGACGAGGAGGAGAAGGTGGTGATGGTCCTACAACAGAACTCAATGGAGAAGGGATAAGCGAGGAAGGTAAGACCTCAACACCTAGAGTTAAGACCCTCGCTCTCTCACTAAATGCATACATAGTAAATGTTATCAAAACTGAGCAAAATAGATTGAAGAATATTGCTATCTTTTTTGTACGCATGGATATGAAATTTCATCTGGCTAGAAAGTTTTTTGATGATTGGATTTGTAATATTTGGGGAAAAAAGCTTAGCATCTCAGTTAGTTTTAGTCATATGGTTCAGAAAGGACCGTTTGTTATTTTTCTAAAAACTGTGTTATGTAGAGAAAGTGTTGAGTAAAGGATACTGGAATGTTGGTCAAACCATGTTCAAGGTTGTTCCATGGTCACCTAATAGTTTAGTTGAACATGTTATTTCTCGGTCATCACCCTTCTGGGTTGAACTTAGAAGTGTCCAGCTTGAATTCTGGCATTTTATTCTGCATTTGCTCAAACATATTGGCTTCATTCTTCAGGTTGAAGAGGCTAGGGTTACCTTTCTACATCTTAATGCTTGTATTCTGATTACTCTCAACCCTGATACTGTATTCCCTAATGAAATTTTTATAGATGTTGAAGGTGAAAAATATAGTTGGCCTATAGTCAAGCTTGGAGATATTGAGTCCTTCTTTCATTGTAAACTAAATGGCCATAATAGAAGAGAATGTCCTTTACCAAAAAATATTTAGAAGAACTTTGTTGTCCTTCCTATGAAAATGAAAATCATGTCAAAGGTACAAGGAATAATGGCAATGGTGATAATAATAATGATAGCCACATTGGTAACAATAATAATGATAATAATGTCAACAGTAACATTAATGACATTGTGATAATACTGGGCTAGGGGATAAAGGCACTCCCAGAGAAACCCTAGACACCCCGCTGGATAAATTTGTATCACTCTCTAATCCTCTCTTTGAGGAATATTTTGAAATTCATGTTGTTGTTCAAAATAAAGACAACCAGAACATGTTTACTTATCAACCTCAATACATTCCTGTGGCTAGAGAGAAAGTCCAAGAGTATAATGCCCCTAATAAAAATGCACAACAAATAGTTTTGTCCATATTATATAAAAACATAAAAATGATATTAGGGTTAAAGAACAACATCCTATTGAGAAGGTTAATGTGTGCCCTAATAACATGCCTTCCATAGCCTTAAACAATTAACATAACTTGCAGATTGTGGAACATCATTCTATTGAACAAAATAATGAGTGTCCTAATTATAGTCCCCACAAATCCATGCATAGTGAGAAGGAAATGGATGATAGTGGATTCACAGAAGTTATTAATAAGAAGAAGAAAAGGAAAACATATGAAAGAATTAATAGCCTAAAAAAATGGCAAAAAAAACAAAATTAAGAGCAAAGAGCTCCCAGACTGCTTTAACAAATTGTGTAAAAGTCCAATTACCCCACCCCCCAAGGTATTATGATGATGAACATTCACATTTGGAATATTAGGGGTCTTAAAATGCCTGATAGAAAGTATATAGTTAGAATTTGGTGTAATAAGATTCACAAGAAGGATATTATTTGTCTAAAACACCCTCCAATTTATTTGGAATGGATCCACTTGCATATATTCAGGACATGAGAGAGGTAAAGGAAGCTTGGCCATATTGATAGGGGCCAAATGGATTGATAAGATGATAGATAAAGGTTCTTCCCCCTGCCATATGGCCCGATGGATTTTGTTTAATACTAACAATCAGGTGGTGGGAATTTGCACTATATATGCCTCTAATGATTATAAAGAGAGAGCTAAGTTGTGGGAATGGTTAACAAGCAATCTGCCAAATGCTAAATGGATATTCATTGGGGATTTTAATATGGTGGAAAAAAACAAGACAAACATGGAGGGAACAAACATGAGTGGAAGGGTAATGAACTATTTTTCTGGGCTAATTTTAAAAGAAGATTTAAAATGAAAGACCCTTTGATGATTATGAAATAGGAGTATAACAGTATATCGTATACCTGGTCCAATAATCAGGCTAGTAAAAACAAAATCTATTGTAGGTTAGACAAAATATATGTTGAAGCTGACATGTTTGGATTATCACACCATCCTGGACAAAATCCTATTGAGGTGATCTCTACCTGTATGTAAGATCACTCTCCCATTCATGCTTGCATCATGTTCAAAGCCTCTGACTCACAAAACCATAAGCAGAAAAGGAAGAACACATTAAAACTTAACATATCCCTCTTGGAGGATGAGGACTCTCTTCGTTCCATTCAGACTGCTACTTCCCTTACTAAATTTTGCAATTTGAACCTATCTTCTATTACTAAGTGGGATCAAATGGTTCAGAATTGGAGAAGGATGTTCCAAATGATTGGGACCAAAAAAGCTATGGATAGAAATAAATAAGAGAATAAATACCAAAGGAAACTCAATATAGTTGAATTTGAGTTACAAAATATATGTAATGACCTAGAATTGGAACAATCCCTCATTAGTACTAAATATCAGTTGAGGAAAATCCAAAACTAAAAAATACAAGGACAAAAGGTTAGAGCCAAGGCTAGATGGATCAAGGATGGGGACAAAGGGTCCAAATACTTTTTAAATTTAATTAGAGAAAAGCATAATAGAGAGGAGATCTCCGGTATTCAATTTGAAAGAGGTTTCAGTAGTAATAAGAAGGATACATTGAGTGTCTTCATGGATTTTTATAAAAAATTATTCTCTGTAGAACAAAAAATTGAAAAAATTGAAGCCATGAATAGATGTACCAAATTAGTACCAAGGAAAGTTTCCCCAAGGCAGGCCAAGACCCTTGAACAAAAGATCAATCTTAGGGAAATTGATGAAGCCATAGGGAATCTAGCCAATGACAAGTCCCTAGGGATGGGTAGATTACAAGCATAGTTCTACAAAAAAAACAAAGAGTGGATAACCGATGAATTGTTAGAGGTTATGAAGAGGATTTTGATTCAAGATCATTAGGGGAGAATATTAACAGGGGGGTAATAAACTCTTGCCCAAAGATGGTGATAGATCTCAGATTAAGAACTGGAGACCCATTACTTTAATAAACCTCTCTTACGAGATTACTGCAAAATTCCTGGCCAGAAGAATCAGGGATACTCTTAAAGATATTGTGTCAGTTACCCAAACATGATTTATGAAAGGGAGATATATATTGGACAATCTTATCACTAGTTGAAAATATATGCACCAGGCTATGATGGATAGTCAAAATGTTTCTATGGTTCTTTTAGACTTTGAAAAGTCTTACGATAGAATAGAGTGACATTTTGTACTTAGGATGCTAGAAGCATTTGGATTTCTACATTATTTTTGCAAGTTGGTCAGCATTTTGTTTAAAGATTCCCCAATAGTGATTGAAGTGAATGGAGAACTATCAGAGCCTATACCTCCTGGTAGGTCTATTAGACAATGGTTTCCCCTTTCTCCTACTCTATATGTCATTGCAACCGATACCCTATCATTTATTCTTCAAGCCTCTTATTTTAGATCTCCTGTTAAGGGGATCCATCTTCCTAATAATGATGAGCTGCTAGTGGAGCCCTTTGTTAATGATACTTCTCTTTTTGTGGTATTAGAGGAAGAGAACTTTGATAATATTCTTAGTAGTTTGCAGTTGTTCTGTCTTGCTTCTATGGAAAAAATTTCACCTCACAAATCTAACATGTTGGGGGTGGATAGAGACTCCTCCTAGATGGTTAGTAATAGGGAATGAAAATGGTCAGGACCCTCTACCATTGTGAGGTATTTGGGAATACCCTTTTCCATTAATCATTCAATCAAATATATGTGGAATTAGATGTACAAAAATATTGAAAATAAACATCTTAAGTGGTAGACTCACATGTTGTCTATTTCTGGGAGAACACAGGTGGTTCAAAAAGTTCTTTCTTCTCATGCAGTCTACTATAAAACCACATGGTTGTTAGCCAATTGTCACTTCATAAGTTAGAAAGGGTTCTGAGAGAGTTCTTGTGGTCAGATGGGATGGGAAAAAAGAGACATTATGTCAAGTGGGAATGATGTTGTACTCCAAAAGTGATGGGATGTATTGGACTTAGGGATCTGAAAACACAAGGAGTTGCCCTAGCCGCAAAATGGATTCTCAAAGCATTGAGAGGGAATGAACCATGGAAAGTGCTTATAAGAAACAATATTGAGAAATCTACTTGAAAAAATAAAATAATTGGAAGGGCATCCCACTTCATGACTTGATGTTTGGAGAGTTTGATATTAAACTTTTTGGATCCAGCGTCTTTCATATAATTTGGAAGGCATGGTGCCAGGTTAGACCCCTAATTTGTTCAAAGTATGTTGTTGGAAAAAACCCTTTATTTACTATTGTGGAAAAATCTATTTTGTGGGGCAATTACCCGAATGGGAATCCTCTTGCTTTGACACAATGTTGTTTTGCTAAAATTTGGCATAAAAAGGAATCTCTCTCACACAAGATGTATTGATTGACAAGAGACTAGGTTCTTGGTCAGATATCAGTCTTAAATATAACATTCCTAATTCTCAAAAAAAACTTATACACTTATCTCTAAAGCTATGGGAAGATTTTTTCCTGGCAAAATTATGAACTCTAACTAGATGCTTGATCAAGTTAAATGAACTGATGGTAAGGTGTTGAAATATTTTTCCTGTAATAAAATATACAACATGCCTAAAGAGGATGTAGAGATCATCAGTATTATTAATTAGAAGTGGAATATTAATTGGACAGGCTCTAGATGACACTTTATTTTTGAATTTTTCTAGCACTCACATGTTGAACTTAAATTTTTTGTTTCCGTTGGATGCTTCTCTTAAAAAAACTTTTTGTTGGGTCCTTTCTCTCTCATTGTATTTATCAATGTATTTCATGTTCTATTTGTAAATATTCTGAAACTTTTGAACATTTTTTTTTGAGTGTGTGTTTTCTAGAAAGATCTGGTTTAGTTTCCTTGGCCACCCCATTTCTAGGAATTCTCTTAATAGTTTTTCCTGGCATGAGGTCATTATTGGTTTTGTTGAAGCCTTTGATTGTAAAATGAAGAATTTATGGTTTGTTTTGACAGTTGAAATTCTTTGGTCCATTTGGAAACATGAGAACGAGGAGATTTTCCAAGACAAGAAAATGGATCTTACTGAGTTTAACATTAAACTCACATATTTTTACATTGTCTCACAGGTCATTTCCACTATTGAAGTTCCAAGAGAAATATTTATGTCATTCGTAAAAGAAGGAGAAATGATCATCTATAAGAAAGATATCTAGTCTTCTTCATATAGTGAAGAGAATCAAGAGGAAGACACATTTGACACCAGGATCAACCTAGCACAAGAATATAGTCAACCAAGTACTCAAAATAGAGATGTTAATGGTGGAGGTAGGTCTGGTAACCAGGATGAAGCACATAATTCTGGATGGAATAACACCAATAGTAATGACAACTAGAACAACTATGAGCATAGAAGAAACACTAATGGATGGGGCAACAATGATTATAGAAGCAATAATGATGGATGGGATGAAACATAATGCTGTTAATATATAATATCTAGAATGCATATGGTACCATATAGACTGGGAACTTTTGTATAAGGCAACATATACTTATGGTTGTTGGATTGTATAGGTTTTTTGGGATAGATTGCAACATTACTCTTTTGTGTTTCTTATGATCGTATAGCTGGCTAAGTCCTCATACAATTAAATTCTTGTAACTCAATTGATACTATATTCTAATATATATAAAAAAATCCCAATGATTAGAACAAAAAACAAAAGAACATAAATTGTCAAACAACATATCAAAGCAATTAATTTCAAGAAAGTGCATCACAAGAGAGGTGTACGTGTTTCATTTTCATCCTATCAGTGCATCACTTGTGGCCTATAAGTGTGTCAAAATAGAGGGTCAAGTGCGTCGATTTGTCGATGAGTGCATCAATAGGGACATGTAAGCGCATCAAATGAAACTGTGTATGCGTCAAATTGAATTTGTAACTACGCAAAAATAGAGAAAAGTCAAATTTTTGAAGCTTGGTGCTTCACGTCGGGTTCACCATTTGTAATGGGGGTAATAAAGATTCGTAGAAACTTGCAATAATGTCAAAGTCACAACCATAAGAAGATTTGTTAGGCAATCAGTATTACCAATATCGAAAGAGGAAGAAAATAAACATAATCCATAATAATTGAATCATAATGAAATCAATTAAAACACATGAACATGCAAACCAAAATTTCTCCTTCATTGTTCTCCTTCTCTAAGAAATGTGGGTTCTCAAAAATGAGTTCTCAATGTGTCAGGATAAGAACTCAAAGGAATTGTGGTTAACAAATTAAGAGAGTTACCTCTCTATTTATAAGAAATTTGGGGTTCCAATCAGGATTCCATGATTGGTGGGACTGATTGCCTATGATTGAAGAGTTGAACTCACAGTGAGTGGGAGTTGAAGTCAATTATTTTCCCATTAACAAAATAGATGGATCTGTTTGGAGAGTTGACTGATTGATTGAAGACTTAACTAATGAGGTGGAATAGAAGAATAGATAGATTAAATAGATAAATGATTTGATTGATCAGTTAGGAGACAAAATTATGGAGTTAACTGAAACTCATAATTGGAATGATCAATTATTAAATAAATAAAATAATTTATTTATTTGCACATTTGAGGATATATAAATAAATAATTAAACTTTATGTTTCAATAGAGGGAAAATGATTTAATTATTACGTAAATGTAATAATAAGAAGGAAGTATTAATTAAATAATATGATAATTTAATTAAATATAATGACATAGGGAATAAATAAATAACATTGATTATTTAATTACTTTATAGATGAATAACTGATGAAATATTGATAAGACGTTTAATAATCAAGTAATTAATTAAAATCACTTAATTATGAATTTATAGGAAATGATGATTTTGAATTTAGATTATAGTAGAAAGACAATTTAAATAAATAATAAATATTATTTATTAAATTAAGAGGAAGGTTAATTAAGTCATTGTGTTAAAATGAGAGACCATTTATAAGTGTCTACAAGTTCTTATATCCTCAATAGCAACAACCTTATGTTTTTTAGTAGGAAGTAAGGATCTAAGACCTTAGAAACAATATTTGATTCATCCAACTGTCCACAAACACATCTGATACTACAAAAAAGTTCTGATAGGGAGGTTGGATGAATCACTCACTCACTCATGCTACTAGTCTTCTTAAAAGACTTCTATGGTGTCTACACCACACCACTTGGCACCTATAGGATATTTTCTTGCTTAGGATCCCCTGGTCTCTCTAGCCAACCCAACTATCATGAAATTTTACTCTATCAAGTCTAAACTTGATGCATTCTTTCTTCACTAGCCATTAGCCCTTAAACCACCTTAAAGGCTTCTAACCTCCAAATTATTGAAAATGGTCTTGCAGAGGTGTGGAGGTGTCTTTAGAGACTTAAATTAAACAAACTAGGGGTGTTAGGAGTCCCACCTAGTTCAACTTGCAATTTATTTTCACCAAACTTCACACAAAATAAGCATAAAAGGCTACTAGCCCAATTAGGTCTCCTTCTCCAAGAAATTGGGGATATACTCCCAATTCTTCCAAAGAAACCCTGAATATTTTCTTGGGATTCTTGGATCATATGCCTACCCTTCAAGGATTTTTGGAGTCTTGGTGTTGATAAGGCATATTAATGCCATACTTTAGAAGCCCTAGGAAAACTTTTACTAGGATCTTTTCCTTGCTTTTATCATACTGCAACATATAAAATGGAAGCACCAAAATGTAAGATATGAATAATGACGTGGGGTAGAAATTGAAAATATTGTTATTATTATTAGATAAATTGTATTTTTGAGATAGTGGAGAAGGTAAGATTGTCCTCTTAGCCCCAAATTTCACAAAGGAAAGATCCACTTTGATCAACCATAAGAAAATGGTTAATGCACAAAGGCATGAATCGATTGTAAATAAGAAGAAAGAAGAAAGCCTTATGTTCCTGAATTATGGATGAAGAGTATATAAAAACCTTGATTGAAATGAATTGAAAACAAGTACTAACCTCAAAATATAGCATATTTGGAAAAGCCTATTTTCTGATGTCTATGTCAGGTTTCAGGAAATTTTGCAACCAGAACTAGAAATGAAACGCAAAGACAGACTAAACCTAGGAATCTTTTCCTTTTCTGATTCAGGTCGAACTTGACCTCTATGTCAGGGTGCAATAATGCCCCAAAATGTCGACCTTGGCCTGCACTGCTTTGACAAAAATTTTGTTCACGGATCCCAAAAGTTGGCCGAAAAGGGTATAGGATTCTACTCTGCAATTCACTATCCTATACCTGCACCTACAAGAAAAATGATTTTATTTGTTGTGGAAGGGTTTTCCTTGGTCAAACCCCAGTTATGGAATTAACCTTAAAGTATAATTGAAATTGCATAAATAAACAAAGCAAATAAACAAATTCACCTTGCTTGTATAGAAACCCTTGTGGAGGATTCGAATCCTTGGATCCACAAGTATGTATGCTCCAAAAGAATGTAGAATGTAGAATTTAAGATGTAGGATGTCTCAAATAAATTGCTTTTAGATCTTCAACACCAATCTTGAATGGATCTTGGAATAGGAAGAGGTTTGCATGGATGCGGATGGAGAAATCTTCAACAAGAGGGCTCCATAGAGCTTGAATCCTTCAATGGCTACCAATGGATCTCCTTGATGAATTAAATGCTTTAAAGTATTTGAATGCTTAAATGCTTGAGAGTAGATGCTTGCTTCAATAGATTATGCACAAAGTTGTCTTTCACATTTATATTTCACTTGGCTTGCTCTTTTTCTTTTGTCTTAGATTTGTTAGAAAAAATGAGAGGAGAAGGATTCCTTATATACCAGTCTAGGGAACAATCTTCTAGAGAGGCCTACATAGGAGAATGAAATTCCAATTAGAACTATACCCCTAGAAGTGGACCCATATTAAATATAAATTCAAGAGTCACTGCCTCAAAGACCAAAACAACCGACCCAGAAGCAGGAATTAAATATTTCCAAAGCTCAACATCCGGAAACCATGGAAACATGAAATATGGACCCTGGGTCAGGGTCGAGGTTGACTCTGACCTAGGTCAGGGTCAAGGTCGACCTAGACCTTGAGGTCAAGAATCTCATATCTGCAGTTCAGGATGCCAAAAACATGCCGGAGAGAAGTGGAAAATGGGGCAGAACAGGGTGAAAATCTAGACCAAGTCAGAGACCCACTCAAGGCATTTGACATGACCCCAAACCACTTACTTGGAGGGCTAAACCTATCCAAAATGGAAGTGCTTCCATTTTTAGATGATACATTTAGCCCCCACTTTAGCAAGAGTATGGACTCGATGCAAACTTTTGGTAAAGGAGATCAAAATAAAAGAAAATCTTATTAAAATCAAAAGGGACAAAGGAATCCTCAAGCCCCCAGGGGCTCAAGTATTTGTTAGCCTCAATATTACAATAAGAGAGACATCACCAGTCAAAGAGAGAGAGAGGGTGTGATTACCTCGCCCAATGAGAACCTATGTCCCATTGTGAATCACACAAGGAAAAAGTGCAACTGGAAAGATGGAGTTGAACCACCTAGTGAATGTGGCTACTCACTAGTCAACCC
>MU225509.1:1402564-1419094 GCA_018584345.1 Thuja plicata | reverse complement strand
TATATATATATATATATATAATTCCAAACGAATTGACATCATTCCCCAAAGGAAGTAGAACTACAATCACAATGGAGGAAAGAAAATGTAAGAGTTACGAAGAAGAGTCTTTTTGGATCACAACATGGAGACCAAAAAGAATCAGTGCTACCATGTCACAAATCCAAGTGGACTACACAAGGAAAACATTTATGAACAATAGCACAAGTACAACATAAGATGAAACAACATATAAAAGAATATAGATACATATAGAAGAATTGCACAATATGTTTGATTATTTTATCACCTTGCACCAACAAAGTAACAAGGGTCGTATAAAAGAATCTAACAAATATTTAGCAAGTACATTTCGAGAGAAGCACAATACAATAGGAAAACAAATAAAAGGATACCATGGAGGATAAGCCAATAAAGCACATCGCCTACTCTCTCCATCTTGGTTTATATTATTTAGGGAAGGTGGGAAACTCACAAGAGGGAATATATCCAACACAGTAGGAATGATAGCCAGTTCCAAACAAGGATCCTCTTGAGAATCACAATGTTCGATACTAGGCATAATTATCATTTGTGTGGAAATCATATGAGGTAGATCAATATCAAGATCAATAGTCTCATATTCATCATTAGCATCAGTAGGATCATCCAGTGTATCTTCTTCATCAAGATTAATCAAAATAGAATCTAAGATGTGAATGGAATAATCATAATTATTCATCTTAACATCATTATTTACATTAACCTCCTCCAACACATCAGGCATAGGTTGATCAAAAGAAGGTAAAGAATTTCAAAGAACAGAAGCACGAGCCCTAGCATGAGCTCAATGCTTCTTACAACATTCATTGGAAGATTTGTTACATTTTTTTCTTGTTTGAAATATGTTGAGAACTAGAAGGAACAACAAGTGGTTCCTTCACAGGTTCTATAGGAGAATTAGTAGGATTCACAGTAGACTGTAAATAACCATTTAAGAACTTGATTAACAAAACTAGAAGCAATGGATAAAGGAGGTACGGAAGGCGTAGATAAAATACCATGGTTAAGATCCATTTGAGGCATTCTTAACTCAAGAATCTTGCGATGTTTATAGGCTTGATATGAGCGAAAAAGGTTATTAGGTCAAGAAGAACATGAATTAGGTAATGAAGGCCAAAAGAAGTCAAGGGTAGCACAATCCCTAGGCCTAGAAAGTTGATATAAGCTATGATTAATTGTCTTCACCTCTTCATTATGAATGAACTTAATACACTTATGGATAGGAGAAGCAATGACACACATGACAGTCAACTAGGGCAAACCAAGCTTAACTTGAAATTGATTAGAAGTAGGGACAAAAACGAAGGTAGTGTCCACAATTTTACCATAAAGTTCAATAGGTAAGTTAATAGAACCAAATGATGGATAGATAAAACCATTACAAGTTTGGATCCACACATTAGATGTATCATAATAATCAAGTTGTAAGTTCTTCATAAAGAGGTTTTCTTCAGTGATGACATTGACTAAGGAAGTAGGATCAACAAGACAAGCACACATAGGTATCTTAGAAATCCTAGCATAAATGTAGAGGGGACCATCAAGAGACTTAATGGTCTCAGAATCATCAAAGGTGATTGAGAGTTCCCTGGGTCTTTTATCCTTAGGTTGTTTTGAAGGTTTAGAATGGGGTTTCGGTTTAGGTTGAGGTGGAATTTGAAGTTGAGGTGGAGGAAAAGGTTATTGAACATTAGGTTGAGATGAAACAATGCACTCCACATGGTTAACAATATGGTTGAGATAATCCATCTTTGAATCATAAACAATATCCACAGAAGATGGTTGAGCAATAGTATTAGTATCACTTGAAGGCAAAGGATTCATATAGATTTGGAGATTTTGATTAGGAGGAGAGAGAAATTTGTTCCCACTACCATCAAAATGATCAATAGATAAAGCATTATAATCAATTAAATCTTGAACCTTATGCTTTAGAGAATAACACTTCTCAGTATCATGACCATGCTGACGATGATATTGACAAAAGGCTTTAGGATCAAAAGATTTGGATGCCATTGTAGTAGGGAGAAGAGGTCGAATAGGAGGAAAAGTAATCATATTAGCACTTAACAATTTACTCATAATAGAATTTAAAGATTCAAAAAGAGGAGTAAATGTATGATTTAAATGAAAAGCAGTGGATGTAGAAGTGGCATTGTGGGCTGCAACAACAACTTGATCAACAACTGCATTTGCTTGTTTATTGATTTTTACATAGTTGTTAGGCTTCTAAATCTTGTTGGGATTAGGAGCAACATCACTCTTATCAACTGGAATAGGATCCATTGGAGTGTTGCTCTCAAATTGACTCACTTGTAATTGATAATGATGAAGCGTCGCACAAAGTTGTTGAAAAGAGGTAAATTCAGTAAGAAGAATCTTATCTCTAATATCATTTTGCAAATTTGAAATAAAAATATGTTGAATATCAATATTAGGAATTGGGTAAGAAATTTGAGCATACAAATGCTTAAATCTACCAATAAATTCAGTCAATTTTCTTTAGTATTATGTTTACAATACATAAAATTAGTTAAGGACACTTGCGAACCAATGTTATTTTGGAATTGTTGGATAAAGGTATTAGCAAGTTTTGGAAAAGAATCAAAAGAATAAGGAGGCAAGGAACAATACCATTGCAAGGCCTTATCACGAAAAGTTCTAGCAAATAAGTTGGCTAAAATCCTATGGTCATGAGCATAGTCACTACAAAGGATTTGAAATGCTTTAACATGAGTGACAGGATCTCCCTTACCAGTGTAATTCTCAAGACGAGGCATATCGGCTTGCTGAGGGACATGAGCATGAATAATTTCTAGGGATAAAGGACTACCCATGTCACATGTAGGAATAGTAAACTTGGATCGAGTGAAGGATGAAAGTTGTTGTTGTAAAGAGGACATAGTTTGAGACAAACTAATAATTGTGGAATCATTAGAAGAAATAGGAGGCATAGAAAAATTTGGAACACTAGGAAAATTGTAGGAAGCAGTGGGAATGGAAGACATAACTGGTGGAACACTTAGAACCATAGTTGGAGGAGGGTTGGAATAGGCAAAAGGAACACTATGGTAAGAAGGTTGTGAGGTAGGTAAAGATACCGATGGAACACTCACATGAAGAGATGGAGGTGGAAGATTTGAAGCTAGAGGATTGGAAAATAGTCACTAAAGGAGGAGTATAAGTAGGATTACTAGGTAAAGGAACATAAGAAGGTTCCACACTAGTGACAGGAGGAGTAAATCCCAACTCTTGAGCTTCTTGAGCTAAAGGTTTAACATTTAAATGCACAAGATGAGTGATACCACGTAAGAAATTAACACCTTGATCACTTTCACGAAGGAATTTCTTAAGAGCCTCTATAGCTTGAATATAATATTGATTATGGTTTTCTTGAATAAGCCAATTTCTCATTTTATCAAGTTTAGTTGATAGTTTTTGGACTTGTTCAGGAGGAACTCTTAAAGCATCATCCTCATCATGAGATGAGTGAGAAGAGTTATGCTCCATAGAAGGATTGGAATCACGAGTGATCAAATTATCATTTGGGATCTTAAGGAAAGGAGAGGAAGACTCAGGATCAAAAAGAATCCATAAGTCTGCAACTTCTTCTAACTGGAATATTATAAGTAGGACTCGAGGTAGTAAAGCTCATACACCAATGCAATGTATATGAACTAAACTAAAAAGATGTAAATGCAAGGACATAAAAGAAGGCTAATCTAATATGTAAGCAAGATTTAACATGAAATGTAAATCTAACACCAAAAAGAAAGAGTTGTCTATCGCGGGTTCACCAAAATGTAAAAATAAAATGAAAGCACTAAAATGTAAGATATGAATAATGATGTGGGCTATCAATTGAATGTATTGTTTATATTATTGGATAAATTGTATTGTTGAGATAGTGGAGAAGGTAATATTTTCCTCTTAGCCCCAAATTTCACAAAGGAAAGATCCACTTTGATCAACCATAAGAAAATGGTTAATGCACAAAGGCATAAATCGATCAGAAATAAGAATAAAGAAGAAAGCCTTATGTTCTCGAATTATGGATGAAGAGTATATAAAAATCTTGATTGAAATGAATTGAAGAAAATTACTAACCTCAAAATATAGCAGATCTAGAAAATCCTATTTTTTGATGTCCGTGTCAGGTTTTGAGAAATTCTACAATCGAATCTAGAACAGAAACGGAGAGATGGACAAAACCCAGAAATATTTTCCTTTACTGAGTCAGGTCAACCTTGACCTCTTTACTGGGGTGCAATTGTGCCCAAAATGTTGACCTTGACCTGCATTGCTCTGACAAAATTTTTGTTCATGAATCTCAAAAGTTGGCCAAAAAGGGTATTCGATTCTACTCTGTAATTCACTGTCATATACCTGTACCTGCAATAAAAAATGGTTTATTTTGTTGGGGAGGGGTTTTCCTTGGTCAAACCCTAGTTTTGGAATTAACCTTAAAGTATAATTGAAATTGCATAAATAAACAAAGCAAATAAACAAATTCACCTTGCCTGTATAGAAACCCTTGTGGAGGATTTGAATCCTTGGATCCATAAGTATGTATGATCCAAAATAATGTAAGATGTCTCAAATCAATTGCTTGTAGATCTTCAACACTAATCTTGAATGGATCTTGGAATAGGAAGAGGTTTGCATGGATGTGGATGGAGAAATCTTCAACAAGAGGGCTCCATAGAGCTTGAATCCTTCAATGGCTACCAATGGATCTCCTTAATGAATTGAATGCTTTAAATTCCTTGAATTCTTGAATGCTTGAGAGTAGATGCTTGCTTCAATATATCATGCATATAGTTGTCTTTCACATTTAGATTTCACTTAGCTTGCTCTTTTTTTGTTTTGTTTTTGTTATTGTCTTAGATTGGTTAGAGAAAATGAGAGGAGAAGGCTTCCTTATATACCAATCTAGGACACAATCTTCTAGAGAGGCCTACATAGGAGAATGAAATTCCAATTAGACCTATACCCCTATAAGTGGACCCATATTATATATAATTTTAAGAGTCACTGCCTCAAAAATTGAAACAATCGATTCAAAAGCAGAAATTAAATCTTTCCGAAGCCCGACATCCAGAAACCCCAAAAACATGAAATCTGGACCCTGGGTCAGGGTTGAGGTTGACCTTGACCCAGAAGGTTGACCTTGAAGCTGAGATAAAGAATCTCATATCTGCAGCTCAGGATGCCAAAAATAGGCCGGAGAGAAGTAGAACATGGGGCAGAACAGGGTGAAAAGCCAGATCCAAGTCAGAGACCCACTCAAGGCATTTGACATGACCCCAAATCACTTACTCGGGGGGATAAACCGATCCAAAATGGAAGTGCTTCCATTTCCTGATGATACACATACTTTTTGAGATACTTTTACTTATATTTTCTATTACTTGGCATTCTTCCACCAAACCTATTTTGTGGTTAAAAATACTTAAATACACTACGCTTGGATGAAAATACTATATTACTTATTTTGGAATTATGGTTCTGTCTCTTTGAAATGAATTAGTTGTTTAAACATGAATTATGTATTCATATCTTGGTGTTTGTTATCATAAATGTCTCTATTCTAACATTTGGAGTGCAGTGCATCAATTTAGCAACTGTTGCCTTGACCAGGTAAAATGCACCCATGCGCTGGACGCTCAACCCAGTCTTACAGCAGGTGCACAAGGAGAAACCTCAGGCACAACACCAGTAGGTGGATTCAGGATGATCAAGGTGGTAGCGGACGAGCGAAGACCCAGGCGTCATAATAAATTCTCTGAGGAAATCTAGGAAAGAGTGGGAAGTTAGATTTCTTGTCAAAATCATTTCTTTCCTCTTTCATGGATCTATTCAATCTCCAATTTTATATTTTCCTTTCATGTTTAATAGGGTTGTAATAAAAGCTCCACCTATCTCTATGGCGTGACTAGAGAGCAGTTAGATATTTTTTCCTTCTTTAAAGAAAGTCTCTCTCCTGTGTGAGAAGGAGGGCGTTATCAGTTATAGTTTACATTCTATTTCTTTACAGTCAAATTTTGTAATATGTTTTTGATCAATAGCGAATGAAGTTTTAAATCTATAGTTAAGTATAATTGAGTTTGGATACTCACTCAAGGGGGCCCACTTGGTGAGGAATCCATGTTACCTAGATAGGATCATTTTCATATAGTTTAAGTTTCTTGCATCTTGGTATCGTAATTCTGGTGTTAACACAGTTCTTGCAGCCAAAGTTGCAGGATAGTCCAACACTTCTTGCAACCAAAGAGGCAGAGGTGTTGAAGCATTATGATTGTGTTTTCAAGTCTTTATGTTTTCAAGTAGTGTTCCTTCAAGCGCTTTCACTTCTGCATTTCCTTTCCAACATTCTTTGCAACTATATAATAGTTTCCTTTCAAAGCAATTTATTTCTTGCAGCTATAGAATAGTTTCCTTTCAAAAGTAATTTGTTTTCTGTAGCTATATAATAGTTTCCTTTCAAAAGCAATTTGTTTCTTGCAACCATAGTGTGGTCTGAGTAAGAATACTTGGTGCATATACTTTATGCCCATTTCAAGTAATACGTCCTTAGGTTGATAAATTAAATGAGTTTCTAAAGAGCAAGATAACTGCTCGGTCCGATGTCCAATCCCTAAGTTATGTTACTTGCCTAGTTTTTGATACCTTAATAGAATCGATCATTTTTGGCACCGTTGTCGGGGACGATGTCAAGCCAAGTTCTTCTACACAACCATTTGTAGAATTCAATTCAAGCATGTACATTATTTTTAAATAGATTTTTCTATCAAAAAGTCTTTCACTCCACCACCACAATCTTTCATTTATCTATATGCATAGAAGAAGAAGAGACACTCTAGGAAGGTACTTACCAAACTACCTCAACAACCGTTTAGAAGATATCTTTCTGCCAGAAGGAGATGAAGAGGAGGGTCCGTTCATGGATGCAATTGTAGACCTTCTTGTGTCAACATCATCATCATCATCTTCAGAAGGTGATCCACTAAACTTTCACATTCTAGAAGGAGAATTTGAGTTTATACGTTTGCTGAAGCCTTGGCCAATCTCATAATCCAATACCCAGACAATCAAGAAGAAAATACACTGCCTCTAGTTGTTTACCAACCGCAAAGACTCCCTCAGCATCCACCTAGGATGGAAAACCCCCCTACCTTTCCATTTCCCATTACTGATCATCATGATAACCACAACCTCAAGAATATTCCCTCTTCAGCACTCCCCAAATTTTATGGCCTAGTGACCGAAGATCCAGATACCTTTCTCTTTGATTTTGACATCCTTTTTCGTAGTTACAACTACACCACAGATTCCCATAGGCTCAAATTGTTTCTTGCATCTCTCAAGGAGTCTGCATTAAGATGGTTTATGGGCTTAAGACACAACGTTGTCCATGATTGGGAGGAAATGAAGGTAGCATTCTTGACAAAGTATAAAGAATACTACAGGGGAAATGATATGAGAGGGGATGAAATCTTCAAGATGACACAAAAGGAGGATGAAAGTCTAGAAGATTATGTGTCAAGATTTTTGTTCAGCTTGCAGAAAAATACTCACCATCAGCTAAATGAGGCGTCCCAAAAAATTCTCTTCTTACGGGGTAGAAATGAAGGATGCATTGAAGCCTCGGATCTAATGGCCAGGGGAGATATCACCCAATCTACATGGGGTGATATCAAGAAAATCTGCATCAATTACTCAAGAGCTACAACGAAGAAGGGAAGAGGATATAGGGCCACAATAGGGAAAATTAATGGCACTAGGGCCTCTTGGACAAAAAACACACATTTGTTGTCTGATTTCAAGCAGGACAAGATCAATAATATGGCCACCCAGTTGGACACAGTGCAGGAAAAAAAGAAGCATGAGGAGGCCAAAGCTATTCTGGCATAATTCTATCCACATTGTAGACAGAAGAAGAGAGATTGTCATTTGAAGTTAGTTGCAAAAATGGAGACTACACAACTACCCACTGATTACAAGCTGATTGAAGAAGATGATGAGCAAGTCTTCTTTGTTGCACAATGAAGACCATGGGCTCAAAGATAAGGTATGCCTCAGGATCCTCTTACTTTTAATGGTCCATTTTATAGTAATCAATGGCAACCACCTATGAATAATCAATACCCTCCTTGGAATAATCTACAACCTCAGTGGAAGCCTTACCCAATTCCTCAATGGAATCAACCTCCACAAGGGAATTGGCAATAAAAATCTCAGTGGCAGGAAGTCAGCAATCGCCGAACCAGCAACATGGACTCCTGCAGCCACCACAACAGCCACAACATCAAGCACTTCTACCACCTCTTTATGTCACTGTAGCATCCCCTAAGCCTAGTTAACTTCCAGTCCAACCTCATCCGAGTCCTAATAATTGGCCACCAACACCTCAGAAAATGTATATTCTATTGACCTAAACTAATACTCTTCCTATGCAATCAATGACATCCATTTACGGTCATGCACTACTCTACCAACACCTCCTATTATAATTGAAGTAACTCCTAAGAATCCAATCCCTCAAACTACCCCAGATTCAACCCCAATAGGTATGACGATATTACCATAAAAAGTCCAGCCAGATCCACCTCCCTTTCCACAAAGGTTGTTGTATGATCACTCTAAACCTACGGATGATGCAACCTTTGACATCCTAGACCAACTTAAGAACATTAATGTTCAGATTCTACTTTTTCAAGCAATAAAGGATGTCATAACATACAAAAAGGCTATCAAGGAGGCCTTCTTTAAAAAGCTTGGTCATAAGCGGAAAGACCCCCAAATAGTCCATGTCTCTGGAAAACTTGCTGATATCATTCTAGGCAAAATAGTAGTCCCTAAGTATTTTGACCCAGGTCACCTGGTTGTTGAATTCACCATTAATGGGACAACCATAAAAATGCTTTGATATAACTAGGAGTTTCCATAAATGTCATGACTAAGGACATCATGCAACAACTCAAAATCACTAACCTCTAGGAAACACTAACTGTCCTACAGCTCGCACATAGTTCTACAGTCAAACCTGACGGGGAAGTAGAGGATATAGTTGTTGACCTTGAAACCTAGTCTTACCCCACATACTTTATGATCCTCTCACCTAAAGCCACATTAGGAGGCTATCCCATAATTCTTGGTCGACCTTGGCTGGCCACCGCTGATGCCTTTATCGGATACCGCTCAGGCAGTATGATTATTTCTAATGGTCAGCATACTAAGACATTAGCCTTATACCCACCAGCACAACCACAAATGGATTTAGCCTCACCAATTTTGCCTGCCATTGGGGAGGAGGCTGAGGTAGTCAACTCAGTAGCTCAACCCATGATGTTAGAAAGGGATCCTTTCTTGCAGCTACAGGAAGAGGACGCAGTAATCACCAACATTCTGCAAAACTAGTATGGTACAGATTCAAAATCTATTAACTGTCTCAGCCCCCATAACTGTTCCCTACAAGCTTTGTATCATGATTATGATTTACCTCCATCTCTTGCAGCTAAGAAATTCTACCACCAATTGCTACCCCATGAGGTCCAAGCACCTCCATTAATGGATGCATCCATGATAGAACTCACAAAGCAGTTGGAACTTTCCCCTAACTATTGCTTATATATTAATAGCCAACTTACTAACCAACAACAGACATCTTTGACCAAACTACTAAAAACCCATACAATAACTTTCACTTGGGACTATTTAGATATGAAGGGTTTAGACCCTAAATTATGTACTCATAGGATCTTCCTAACAGAAGACAAACCTCCTGTCAGACAATTCTAGAGGCGTATAAACCCCGCATTAAGATAAATAGCCAAAACAGAGTTGCAAAAACTTCTTAATGCCAGTTTCATCTACCCCATTTTAGACAGCCAGTGGGTCTCACCTTTAGTCATTGTCCTGAAAAAAGGAGAAAAGTGGCGAGTATTTGTCAACTATAGGGAACTTAACAATGCCACCAAGAAGGACCATTTTCCCCTGCCATTTATTGACCAAGTCATCGATTCTTTAGCAGGAAAGCGTTACTTTTCTTTCCTGGACGAATATAGTGGCTACAACCAGATCAGGATCTTTCCTGAAGACCAGGAGAAAAACACATTCACTTGCCCTTGGGGAACATTTTCTTACTCTATACTTCCTTTTGGCCTCTGTAATGCTCCAGCTACATTCCAGCGAATGGTAATCAACATTTTTGCTAATATCTCCCATGATTGCATGGAAATATACATGGATGACTTCACAACTTATGGGGAAACCTATGAGGAGGCATTGGTAAATTTGGACAAAGTTCTTACCAAGTGTAAAGAGCATAATCTATCCCTCATCAGTGAGAAATGTTTCATGATGATGCAAGAAGCTGTTGTGTTAGGTCATTACATATCTGCTAAAGGACTACAAGTAGATCCAGCTAAAATTGAAGTAATCATGAACCTGCCTACTCCTGCCAAATAGAAGGATGTCCGCAGTATTCTAGGGAATGTTGGTTATTATAGGCAGTTTATTAAGGATTTCAGCAAGTTAGCAGGGCCCATGTACTCCCTTCTCACTAAGGACTCAAACTTTTTATGGACAAAATCTTGTGAAGAATCCTTCCTGCAGCAGAGGGCTATACTTACTCAGGCACTAGTTCTCAGAGGACCTAATTGGGCATTGTCGTTCTATATACACAAAAATGCTCTAACCATACTGTGGGCAGTGTCCTTGGACAGAAAGACGAACTTGTGGAGCATGCCATCTACTTTATAAGCAAGAATTTGCAGGGCGCAGAGTTGAACTACACAGTCACTGAAAAAGAACTTCTGGTTGTGATTTATGCATTGAAAAAGTTTTGCCACTACATAATTGGTTACCCAATATTTGTGCATACTGATCATGCAACCATCAAGTATTTGGTCAACAAGCCTGCTATCATAGGGAGGGTTTCCAAATGGATCTTGTTGCTACAAGAGTTTGACATCACGATAGTGGATAAGCTGGGGAAAACAAATGTAGTTGTTGATTTCCTCTTCAGGTTACAGAATGCCGATGACCCAAATGTCATCGATGATAATTTTATAGATGACTACCTATTTTCTATTTCCACTCATATCCCCTGGTATGCCAACATCACCAATTATCTGGTTACTCAAAAGGTACCACCACATTTTTCTTCCAAAGAAAAGAGGCTATTAATTGAGAAAACATTCAATTTTTCTTGGATGGCCGACTGTCTCTTCTACAATGGACCATATCAAATTCTGAGAAGGTGTATTAGTGATGATGAGACATATGATATCCTTCATGCCTTCCATGATGAACCTTGTGGTGGCCATTTTGCGGCCAAATAGACAGCCATGAAGATACTCAATACTGGCTATTACTGGCAAACTCTATATAAGGATGCAGCCAATTACACTTGCAAGTGTGATAGATACTCAATGTTGGCTATTACTGGCCAACTCTATAGTCAAGGACATCTTGACTAAGACAGTCCAATTTCACAAGACAGACTGGAGTAGCAGATTACAGGAAGCTGTGTGGGCTTACCGCACCACATGGAAAACATCTACATGATTTACACCCTTTGAGTTGGTGTATGGAAAGACAACTGTAATGCCCATAGAATTTGAGCATAAAACTTTACAAACAACATTACAGCTCAACTTGGATCTTCCTGCAGCCTAGCAAGAAAGACTCCTACAACTTAATTATCTGGATGAAATCAGAAAGGCCGGTTTACAGAACACAAAGTTGGCTCAGCTCCAACGCAAGAAATGGAATGACTCACATATATGGAATAAAGAGTTTGTTACTAGTGACTGGGCACTTCTATATGAATCCTTGTTTCAAGAAAATCAAGGCAATCTTACAACTTGTTGGCTTGGTCCTTATGAGGTTGATAAAGTTTTTGCTAATGGTGCAGTCCAATTGTCTATAATTGATCATGCACGCTTCAAGTTATTGGTCAATGGTCATAGACTCCGTTTGTACCATAAGCTGGCAGCTAAGTCTGAGTTCCTACAATAATTTGATCTACATCCTACCGCCCATGGACCTCCTATAGCCAATGGACCTCCTGTAGCCAATGACTCTCCTGCAGCTGACAACTTTCCTTCAACCAATGGACCTCCTCTAGCCGAAGACTTTCCTGCAGCCGAACGGGGTGAATTTCCACTCCGGTCATCTCTTTGACTTCATTCAAACAAGTCATAATAAAAATTTTGCTTCCCACAAAAAACTCTTTTTCTTCCATAAAGAAACCATCACATCATATCTCATCAACTTTTTTTGTCATCTTCACTCACGTGTCCCGTCATTATTATGCCACTCATTACTTCTTTCTTAGCACAAGTCATCTGATATTTCTGGATTTAGGAATTTACACATGATTATTCTCCAGGTACACCTTCGTTTATTGTTTGCAACTTTTTTATTTCATTTGAAATTATTATACATTACATTGTAATTAATTTAGTACTTCATCTGAGTGGTGCTGTACTTTATAACCACACATGTGAGGACACCTATCTCAATTTTCATGGGGGTCAGCTCATTAACCCATGTTTTGCCATAATTAACCTTGCTTAAGCTATGCTATGCAATCATTTTAAATTAATTGATGTGACAACCTAGAAGTATACAAAATTCTCTGCTAAGTTTTTAATTTTTCAAAAAGCCAACTCGCATTCTCAGCTCTATTTTTTTAACTTCTTCTATGCTATAATCCCCATAAAACCACACCAAACATTTATCCAGCTTTATTCAGCCTTAAGATTAGGCAGAGTACAGGGCAGAATAAAAGGCTAAGTAATATTGAGGGTATAGAGGGTAGAGTTTTGAAAAATTCATTGGTAGTTGCAGAGGAAATTGTAGTGATTTGAGTTTTTGGGTTACAGAGTTTTTTTAGTAACAATGGGTGGGCAACCAATACGCCATGAGCCAAAGGATCACTCATCCTTATTGCAGGATCAAAAAAGTGTTCAAGTCTTTAACCGCGTGGGATGGCTCACGTATTTCATCTGGCTATGTGGTTACGTTGAAGCTATGACAATGGAATTCTTGTGCACTTACATCAATGGGGTTGCCTATGTAAAAGGATTAAGGGTGGAAGCTTTAGATGCACAGATTGCAGAAGTTTCAAGACTTTCCACTATGGGTGAAGTTTTTCCACATGAACATGATGCACGGGCGACTAGGGCCGAGTTTTCCTTGCCCACAGATGCTGCATTGGAGACTAGTAAGAAGGGGATGAAGAGAACATATCTTCCAGAAGATTACTCTCGACATGCTATCCATGAGATAAGGTACATTACTTGTGAAGGGAGATTTTCATACTTGCAAGCTACTTATTTTGAATTGTTGAGTCATTTGTGGCATGTCCGCCTTGTAAACATGCCAAATTTTATGTATTCTTTGTTAAAATTGAGTTCAGAAGAGGTTAGGAAGGGGAAATTGAATGTAGCTACTCACCACGGGTTGGTAAAACTCCTGGTAGAAAGATCTTTATGGGATAACTCTCATATGACATGGGATGAATTTATCATCGCACCCCATGTACAATTACGAGAAGGGCCACAACTTGGACTACAAGAAACACAAGAAAATGCCCCTGATGAGGTTGCACCTGATGAGGATGGAACCATTATTCTAGAGACCTTGCATAAAATTCCCTCTTCTTTGAGGGCTAAAATAGAGAAAAAGACTTTCGATAATCCAAACCCTAGCTCAAGGGGCAGTGAAGCCGAGGGTTCTTCAGATTTGCAGACTCCACAAGCAAAACAGAGTTCCCAGAGGAAAGAGAAGGTCAAGGCAAAGATAGCTGTAGATGCTGGAGAAGAAACTCTTATTTTATCAGAAAACCCTATTTCTCCTTCAACTATACTCCTTAAGAAACAACAAACATCACAAAAGTGCCCTGTTGCATCTATGGAGACTCCTCCACAATGAAGTGCTCTTTTGAGCACATAGTAGGTAGACAAAATTGACTCACCTAAAATGATGGGTTTGTCTCCTGAATATCCAATTGAGGAATCTTTAAAGGAACAAACATAAGCAATGATCCCATGTACAAAATGTCCAGACATTATGGAAACAAATCCTACAACTAAGAAAATGGACACAGAGGCAGTGTACACAAAAACAACATGCATGGAGACATAACACACAGAAGTAGTAGACATGCCTTCTTCTCAACAAGAAGATGATCAAGGGAATGATGCCCTAGTTCCAACCCCGGATGAATTACCCATTGATGAGTCAGACACAGTCGCAACAAAAACATAGCAGGTCACTCCAGTCACTCCAATTAAAAAGAGCCATGTAAGACTTCACTCCAACTCCATTGACTATTTTATGCAAATACAATATGAAAAGTCAATGTGGGAATTGGAAAAAGATAGGTTAAAAAGGGAAATAGGCAGGAAATAACAAGAGGTACAATTGTTACAGAGCAAGTTAGATTCAGTTATAAATTTAATTCTGCAATTAATAGAATGCAAACCACCTCCTAGGGTCTATGCTTTGTGTTTAAAGGAACAATTTATCATGTATAAATTGATGAGAATTCTTAGGGATCTGTACACAAGCATAGAATCACCTCAGGGATTTGCGGCTGCATATGACTAGTCACCGAACTGTCTTCGAAATTTGTTATGTGAACTCTACTTGCATAATTATATTGTTCCCTCTGATACTAATTGGAATCCTTTGTTATTTGTTGGAGATATTCACCTACCTTCTTTACTCTCTTGGTCCAATAATAAGATAAACTATGGGGAACAATTAAGGAAATACAGGGAAATTGAACAAACTGTTACACTCCCCTTACGACTAGAAAGTGGTAGTCCCCGTAGGATATACTATGAATAGATGGAGATAGTGTATGGGATGAAGGACTCTACACATAGGAAGAGAATTCTGGGTAACATAGAAGTGTTTGCCGCATTTGAGCGACCATCCTTATCAGATGGAAACATGGCAGTAGAGGAACTGAGACAAAGGTGGGACTGATTACCATTAGCATTAAAAAAGGTTGAACCTCACAACCTTATCAACCTAAGAGCTGCAATACAAAGAGTCCAGTGGTACATAAGCCTAGGGAGGCAACCTCGACCTAAGAAGTGGCTTCCAATTTTCTTTCAACCTCCTGTTCTCCCGTGGCCACTATACAGTTGTGTTGATAATGAAGTAGATGAGAAGTTGGAAACGAGTCAGCGGATTAAAATAGAGTGCACCAATGGTTATTACTGGTGTGTAGGCACCTCCATGAGTGGTGAGACTCAGGAAGGATATCTTCAAGTACTTGCGAAGATAAAAAAATGTTTTAGTGCCTGAGGACAAGCATTAATCTTCATAGGGGGAAGAAATGATAAGGCATATTAATTCCATACTTTAGAAGCCCTAGGAAAACTTTTACTAGGATCTTTTCCTTTCTTTTATCATACTTTTCTAGATACTTTTACTTATATTTTATATTATGTGGCATGCTGCCACCAAACCTATTTTGTGGTTAAAACACTTAAATATGCTACGCTTGAATGAAAATACTATATTACTTATTTTGGAATTATGTTTATGTCTCTTTGAAATGAATTAGTTATTTAAACATGAATGATGTATGAGTATCTTGGTGTTTGTTATCATAAATGTCTCTATTCTAACATTTGGAGTGCAGTGCATCGATTTAGCAACCATTTCCTTGACCAGGTAAAACGCGCCCATACGCTGGACGCTTGACCCGATCTTATAGTAGGTGCACAAGGAGAAACCTCAGGCACAACACCAGCAGGTGGATTCAGGATGATCAAGGTGGCAGCGAATGAGAAAAGACCTAGGCATCATAATAAATTCATTGAGGAAATCTAGGAAAGAGTGGGAAGTTAGATTTGTTGTCAAAAACATTTCTTTCCTCTTTCACAGATCTATTCAATTTCTAGTTTTATAGTTTCCTTTCATGTTTAATAGGGTTGTAATAAAAGTGTTACTCAAAAAATCATGACATACAAAAGGACAAACACCAACAGAAAAAGGTTGCATTTTTTAGGTGTCCAATTGATATTACCTTTCAGGTATTAAGAATTTACATTTTATTATTACATTGATTTTCAAATATTACCATTGTACTCTAAGTATTGATCACATTCCAGAATCTCAAATTTATGATTGATCAATTACATTCTACATTCAAACTGAATGTAATATACAAATGTATTTTCATGTATCATATCAATTTAAAGATTACATTTGCAGAAATGAAAAAACATGAAAAGTATGGAGTAGGGGTCCCATGCATTGCCTTGAGGTGTGTTGGTAGTTAGCTGGTTGAGCAGTCAAGTCCAGGTCTACATCTTGATAAGGTTTTTAGAGTTTCATCTGCATCTTCATGAGGTCTTTAGGGTTTCACCTGCATCATGAGAGAGAAAAATGGGTTAGATCCAGTTGGATCTAAGCAATGCACAAGACACAAACAACATACAATCAGTTCTTCTAAAT
>MU225509.1:1370072-1402458 GCA_018584345.1 Thuja plicata | reverse complement strand
CTGAGAAACTTTTTTCAAAATTTGATCAACCTGTTAGGACAGTAAATACAAATGAATCCACCAACATTCATGAATGAGTGTCATCCTGGATGACACTCACCCACAAACATTAATGGATTTATTCTATTTGCTGTCCTAACAAATTGACTGGTGATATATGTGTAAAAAGTGATCATATGATTAAATGCAGGAATAAAAAAGGAAATACAGTGGATGTCACGAGCCCGTGCTCGAACTTCACATACGCCATTACATGCAAGAAAGATGTTTTACATCTCAAGAGGTTACTGCTCACATACATAAGAAGGACAAGATGCAGATACATGAAAAATTTCAAAAGATACTATAGGAGACACATGATCAGAGAAGGATGCAAAATTGAGAATATGAAGTTCACTATCTTCATGCAAGTAAGAAGATTCAAGAGATGCTGTTACAGTAAGTATACCATGCAGACAACTTTTAAAATTTCATTTTGAAGATCAAGATTGAAAACCACATGCCTAATGATTGAGCATATTTTCTATGACATGAAAAGATGCTGTTATGTTTATTTAAAAGTTGAAATTGTAAAATGAAATATGCATAACAACAAATGTGAAAGCTGCAAGTAAGAACAGTGATCAACAATCTCAATATCAGCATGGGTTTACATTCATAATGGTGAAACATACACAAAAGACAAACATTGTGGACAAAATACCATAGATTATCCAAAAGGTTCATCAAATGATGTCATATTTAATGGTTCTGAAAGACTACAATTTCATACCTTCAAGCAAAGTTTCAAAAGAAGATATCTTTATGCAAAGTGTTTAAACAAATACATCTTATACTGTTGTTTTAAGAAATGATGTTCATTCATGATAAAGTGCAGTACATATATTCATGATAATGAAACATACATGCCAGTTAGGGTTTCCCATTTTGAGTATAACCCATGGGAGTCACGAGCCTGTGCTCGAACCCCATGGGTTTCTTTCTCATATGCATTTTTAAGAAAGCAATGTGTTGACTATAGTGAGAATATGACATTTTATAATGTTGTAAACCTGTTGTGTTTCCATTTTAATTGAATATACTCATGTTGTTATCAGTGAAACTATGTACTAGATATGTATTTTTTTAAAACATTATAAGCATTCTGGAAAGAATATCTTATGTTTTTCAGATAGTGCAAAAGAATGGGTCTTCGACTTGAACAGGGAAGCATCTTTTTATGCTTATTACAATGAGTATTCGAAGACAACAAGAGGAATGTTTTTTTTAAAGCATTTAAAAAATAGTCATGGAGCCCGTATGTATTACAAAATCAATTAAGACAAGAATCTGCAAGTGTTTCAACCAAATTCCAGGTGGGTGTTATTTATTTTTTTGATTCAAGACAACTATAATGGTGGAGTCGATAACAAGGAAAATATCAAAGAAACAACATTATTGTCAACAGTTGTAACAAGAAATTTCAAAATCTGCAGTAAAAAGGAGGAGATACTTATCTGAAAACCCAAGTGTCACGGTCAAAGCCAAAGACCAGCAGTGGTGGCCACAAACAAGCCGTGTTCTCTTCTACTACAAGTTGACTACAAGTTCAAGGCCGAGTTTCATGGGTAACTCGACACCATGACATTGTTCCTCATAAAGCTCGCGAAGGGTGGTCAAACAACAACTCTCATACCACAAGTTGAAGCATGAATGCAGTGCCATATATCATGGCATTAGAACTTTCGAAGACCAAGTTATTAACCCGTGGTCAAAGACAAAGACAAGCAATGGATGCCGAGTTCACACCAAGTGTTCTTTTTCAAACAAAAAAAAAACCCGAGTTACAAGCAAGATTGCAACACCATTTGTATTGGCTTAAAGACACTGTATCTCCAAGTTGTTCCAATATTCATCAAGCTGGAGATTACTCATCACAAGAAGCAGAGTCTGAGACAAACAGAAGACCAAAAGCCGCGACATTTTCAAAAGAGAAAAAAACAAAAAGATGCCTAGTGTTGTGGCAGATCAATAGCTATATCTTTCTTCCTCATAAATCTCATGAATCATAGAGTAGAGGCAGATTTCATGGTAGAATATCATGGTTCAAATGCAACATGGCGGCGCCACAGAGAAACCCTAGGATGCAAAAATGAAATGATAAACAAAATGCACTCTGTTTTACCCAAGTTTGGAGTCCGTTGACAAGTGAAGTAAATGCTGTCAGTTGCCAGTCGATCAACATCTCTCCCACAATGCCGCGATGGTACTATTGGTGCCACGAAGTATAGCAACTGTCCCTTCCAACAAAGATATTCAAGTCGACTACAAACCATGGTGACCAAACAAACTGTAGCTGCATCAACTACCTTGGTATGGTGTCGGCAGAGTTAATGCCGAGTTGATAGGGGTTTCATCCCTTTGAAGTTGTGTTTGGGGTTTTTTAAATTTTGTCCATACATTTAGGATTCGAATGTCATGTATTTGAATAAGTTAAAGTTGATAAAGTGTATAATGTGAGGTATTCTTATCTATCAACTTTAGGGTGCTGGACTTAGGGTTTTAAATTAGGGAACTTATTTGGCCTTATAGTTTAGTATCATGTTATTATGGAGGGCTTTTGGGGGGGAAATTTTTTGAAATAAGCCATGTTGGTTATATAATGGATCATTTGCTTCATGTTGAGGGGACCCAGAATTGTAGAGGGAAGAACTTTTAGTGAACTTCTTGTTCCTATAGCCATCTGTTTATACTTTTGTATCCATTGTTAGTTCATGCTTGTGATTTCAATTTTGTGCAAGAGGATGCTTGTATTCCTTGCCATTATTCCAAAATTCATGCATGTAACTGCATACAAATGTTGAGAAGAATATAGTTTCCCCACTTTTTCATACATTTTGTGGTGATCATTTGTTCAAATCCTTTTCAATTTTCTGCATTAAAGTGTAATTCATCTGCAGTATGGATTAGTGGATTATATAATTCCCTATTCTAGATTCTAGAATATAAGCCTTTTGCAGAGTGTGCATGTTGTTAATAGAAAGATTACTACTTGTGGTTAAACCCTAGTTGTGATCTTCAAATTAGCCTATGTATCGAATAGTGAATAATAGTGCAGAGATCACTAGGGTATGTTAGGTGGATGTCAATTTGAGGCTTTGAGAGATCTAAATCAATTTGGTGTATCACCTTTTTTCAAGTTTTGTTAATGCAATTTTAGTTAGAATTTCTCTCTTTCCTTCCCAAAATCAGGAGAAGATAGTATAAAGTTGATACCCAAATTCAACAGCAACCGGCCTAGAATCCGGAGACTCCTCAAACATAGTATACCCACAGCTAGAGAAGGTTTCCATTGTTAGGATGGAATTGTTGTGTAACCCTAATGCCTGAGTTAGGGTGACAATTCTAAACCTCAACAAAAAGCTCTTCCTATCTCTATTGTGTGACTAGATAATAGTTAGATTTTTTTCCTTATTTAAATAAAGCCCCACTCCGGCTTGAGAAGGAGGGCGTTATCAGTTATAGTTTACATTTTGTTGCTTTACAGTCAAATTTTGTAATACATTTTTTATCAATAGAAATTGAAGTTTTAAATCTATATTTCATTATAATTGAGTTTGGATACTCACTCAAGGGGGCCCACTTGGTGAGGAATCAGTGCTATCTAGATATGATCATTTGCATATAGTTTAAGTTTCCTTCATCTTGGTATCCTAATTCTAGTGTTAACACAATTCCTGTAGCCAAAGCCGCGGGATAGTCCATCACTTCTTGCAGCCAAAGAGGAAGAACTATTGAAGCATTATGATTATGTCTCCAAGTCTTTATGTTTTTAAGTTGTAGTGTTCCTTCAAGCACTTTCACTTCTGCATTTCCTTTCGAGCATTCTTTACAACTATAGAATAGTTTCCTTTCAAAGCAATTTGTTTCTTGCAACTATAAAGTAGTTTCCTTTCAAAAGCAATTTGTTTCCTGCAGCTATAGATTAGTTTCCTTTCAAAAGCAATTTGTTTCCTACAACCATAGCGTGGTCTGAGTAAGAATGCTTGGTGCATATACTTTGCTGACCCATCTCAAGTAATACATCCCTGGGTTGATAAATTAAATGAGTTTCTAAAGAGGAGGATAGTTTCTCGGTCGGATGTCCAATCCCCGAGTTATGGTACTTGCCTAGTTTTTGATACCTTAATAGAACCGATCATTTTTTGCACCATTTCCGGGGATGGTGTCAAGATAATTTATTTTACACAACCATTTGTAGAATTCAATTCAAGCATGCACATCCTTTTTAAATAGAGTTTGTTATCAAAAAGCCTTTCACTCCACCACCACAATCTTTCATTTATCTGTATGCATAGAAGAAGAGACACTCTAGTAAGGTACTTACCAAACTACCCCAACAACCGTTTAGAAGATATCTTTGTGCCACAAGGAGACAAAGAGGAGGGTCTGTTCGTGGATCCAATTGTATACCTTCTTGTGTCAACATCGTCATCATCAACTTCAGAAGGTGATCGACTGAACTTTCACATTCTAGAAGAATAATTTGAGTTTAATCCATTTGATGAAGCCTTGGCCAATCTCATAATCCAATACCCAGACAATCAAGAAGAAAATACACTGCCTTTAGTTGTTTACCAACTGTAAGGACTCCCTCAGCATTCGCGGAGGATGGAAAACCCCCTACCTTTCCATTTCTCATTACTAATCAGCATGATAACCACAAACTCAAGAATATTCCCTCTTCAACACTCCCCAAATTTTATGGCCTAGTGACCGAAGATCCAGATACCTTTCTCTTTAAGTTTGACATCCTTTGTCGTAGTTATGACTAGACCACAGATGCCCATAGGCTCAAATTGTTTCCTGCAACTCTCAAGGAGTCTGCATTAAGATGGTTTATGGGCTTAGGCCATGACGTTGTCCATGATTGGGAGGAAATGAAGGTAGCATTCTTGATGAAGTATAAAGAATACAACAAGGGAAATGATATGAGAGGGGATGACATCTTCAAGATGACACAAAAGGAGGATGAAAGTCTAGAGGATTATGTGTCAAGATTTTTGTTCAGCTTGCAGAAAAATACTCACCATCAGCTAAATGAGGAGTCCCAAAAAATTCTCTTCTTATGGGGTATAAATAAAGGATGGATTGAAGCCTTGGATCTAATGGTCAGGGGAGATATCACCCAATCTACATGGGGTGATATCAAGAAAATCTGCCTCAATTACTCAAGAGCTGCGGCGAAAAAGGGCAGAGGATATAGGGCCACGATAGTCAAAATTAATGGCACTGGGGCCTCTCAGATAGAAATCACACATTTGGTGTCTGATTTCAAGCAGGACATCATCAATAATATAGCCACCCAGTTGGACACAATGCAGGCGAAAAGGAAGCATGAGGAGGTCGAACCTATTATGGTAGAATTTTGTCCAAATTGTAGACAAAAGAAGAGAGATTGTCGTTGCAAGTTAGTTGCCAACACGAAGACTGTACAACTACCCATTGATTATAAGATGATTGAAGGAGATGATGAGAAAGTCTTCTTTGTTGCACAACGAAGACCATGAGCTCAAAGACAAGGTATGCCTCAGGATCCTCTTACTTATAATGGTCCATTTTATAGTAATCAATGACAGCCACCTATGAATAATCAATACCATCCTTGGAATAATTTGAAACCTTAGTGGCAGCCTTACCCAAGTCCTCAATTAAAACAACCTCCACAAGGGAATTGGAAAAAAAATCCTCAGTAGCGAGGAAGTCAACAATGGCCAAACCAATAGCAAGGACTCCTGCAGCCACCACAACATCCACAAGATCAAGCACTTCTTCCACCTCTTGCAACTTCTATAGTACCCCCTGAGCCTACTCAACTCCATGCCCAACCTCAGGTGAATCCTAATAATTGGCCACTAGCGCCTCAACAAAATATATATTCCGTTGACCCAAACCAATACCCTGCCTATGCAATCAATGACCTCCATTTACGGTTAGGCACTACTCTTCCAACACCTCCTATTATAAATGAAGTAACTCCTGACGATCCAATCCCTCAAACTACTCTAGAGTCCACCCAAATAGGTCCGACAGGTATTACCAAAAAAAGTCCAGCTAGCTCCACTTCCCTTTCCACAAAGGTTGTAGAATGCTCACTCTAAACCTATGGATGATGCAGCCTTTGACATCCTAGACCACTTAAGAACGTTAATGTTCAGATTCTACTTTTTCAAGCAATAAAGGATGTCCCAACATACAGAAAGGCTATCAAGGAGGCCTTCTTTAAAAAGCTTGGTTGTAAGAGGAATGACCCCTAGACAGTCCATGTCCTAGGGAACTTGTTGATATCATGCTAGGAAAAAAAGTAGTCCCTAAGTATTCTGACCTAGGTAGCCCAGTTGTTGAAGTCACCATCAATGGGAAAACCATAAAAATGCTTTGATAGACTTAGGAGCTTCCATAAATGTCATGAATAAGGAGATCATGCAGCAACTCAAAATCACTAACCTCTGGGAAACACCAACTTTCTTGCAGCTCGCAGACAGTTCTACAGTCAAACTTGACGGGGTAGTAGAGGATATAGTTATTGACCTCTAAACCTGGTCTTACCATGCTGAATTTATGATCCTCTCACCTAAAGCCACATTAGGAGGCTATCCCATAATTATTGGTTGATCTTGGCTGGCCACTACTAATGCCTTTATCAGATGTCGCTCAGGCGGTATGACCATTTCTAATGTTAATATACTAAGACATTAGTCATATAACCACCAACACAACCATAAATTGATTTAGCCTCACCAATTTGGCCTGACATTGGGGGGAGGCTGAGGTAGTTAACTAAGTAGCTACTCCCAATTTAGCCTGACGTTCTCATGTTTAGGAACTTCTTTCCACTACTTAACAAGACACTAGGGGTCTTTGACCATGTCTCCTACTCCTCTAATAGAGATTGTATCTTAAATGTCCTACCATCCTTCTTGAATAATATGGTGTTCTCTTTCCCATCGTAGATGTTTCCTCTGTCATATTGCCATGGTCTGCCCAATAGGAGATGGAATGCATCCATAGATAACACATTAAAAATCAACTTGTCTTTGTATCCTCCAATGGAGAACTCCACCCATGTCTGCTCATTCACAAGGACACTTTGCCTTTTATTAAACCATGTCACCTTATATGGATTAGTATGGGGTATCTTTTCCAAATTAAGCTTCTCTACTGCTTCCTCTGAGATGATGTTATCAATGGACCTTGAATCCACTATAACTTTACATACTTTTCCAAGTATTTTGCATCTTACTCTGAATAAGGCTCTTCTTTGGTTTGGCTCCTCCTTGACTAGTTGTCTGATTAGAACCCTTCTAAACATCAAGTTCTCCTCCATTCCTGAATCAATATGACTAATCTCTAGTGACTTGACAATCAATGTGTCTTCTTGAGCATAAGCTATTCTCTTCTGTGTTTTAGCAGAAGATGCTTTCTTAGGGCACCTATAAGCAGGATGACCCATCTGTCCACAATTATATAATTTCATACTAGAAAAGTAGGAATTACCTCTACCTTCTCCTCTTCCTCTATTAGAACCCCCTTGAGTTCCTCTACCTCTTCCATGGCCTCCTCTAGGATTGGTCTCATTTCCATATTCTGCAAGTTTAGACTCTCCTTGGCTTCTCTGATAAGTCTCTCTACCTTGGTATCCTCCTCTATGTCCTTTTTTGATCTCTTCCTCTTCCTCTACCTTTGGAATTTTGATCTTTCTTTCTTGTACTCTTTTCTTCAATATTTATGGCCAATTGATAACATTGGTGCACTATTTTGGGACTGAGAAGAGTCATCTCTTCTTGTATACTCCATTTCAAACCATTAATGTATCTAGCCACCTTAAGGCTTTAAATCTCAGAGACATTTGATCTCATATAGAGCTTATGAAATTCCTCAGTGTAGGAATTGACATCAAGATCCTTTTGTCTTAAGCTCTACCTCTTCTTGTGTAATTGGATTTCGTAATCATCTGGCATGTATGGTTCCTTCACTTTGACAATCATTCCTTTCCAAGTTGAAATTGGTTTCTTGCCTTCTTTTTCTCTCTGTCTAGATGAACTTCCACCATGTCAATGATGAGCCTCTAAGTCTTGACTTTTCCACCTTGAATTTCTGAGCTTATGTGACTCCATCACATTCAAAGTAATTTTCCATGCCTTCAATCCAGTCCATGACTAGATCTGTCTCCATATTTCCAATGAATAGTGGTATTCCTTCAAGTACCTTCCCATTCATAGCCTTCAATGCCTTCAAGAAAGGATCTTCTTACAATACAGGGTCAGGTTCAGGGGTCTTTTTTTCCTCTACAACCTCTTTACCCTTAGGTTCTTTCCCTTCGAATTTATCACTAACTTCATCAGTCTTGGTCTACACTTCACTCAATGCTTGTTCAAGTTGAGCTATTATTTCCCTTAATAACATATTATCTACTTCTTGACCATCAACCTTCTTGGCCAATTTAAAATTAGTCACCATGATTGTGGAACCACTAGACTCACAACTAACATGCACTAACAATCCAAAATCTTTTGGGGCTCTGATATCAATCTGATAGGGAGGTTGGATGAATCACTCACTGACTCATGCTACTAGTATTCTTGAAATAATTATAGGGTGTCTACACAACACCACTTGGAACCTATAGGATCTATTCTTTCTTAGGATCCCCTGGTCTCTCTAGCCAACCCAACTATCATGAAAGTTTGCTCTATCAAGTCTAAACTATATGCATTCTTTCTTCACTAGCCATTAGCCCTTAAACCACCTTAAAGGATTATAACCTCCAAATTATTGAAAATGGTCTTGCAGAGGTGTGGAGGTGTCTTTAGAGACTTCAATTCAACCAACTAGGGGTATTAGGAGTCCCACCTAGTTCAACTAGCAATTTGATTTCACCAAACTTCACAAAATAGTCCAGAAGGCTACTAAACCAATTAGGTCTCCTTCTCCGAGAAATCAGGGATTTACTCCCAATTCTTCCAAAGAAAACCTGAATCTTTTCTTGGGATTCTTGGATCATAATCCTACCCCTCAAGGATTGTTGGGGTCTTGGGGTCACCACCAGCCGTACAGTGCCCTAACTCAAATAGGTGAAATTAAGGGCTTTTAGGCTTTCTCTGGCTCCTTTGCAAATTAGTAAATTTACACTTAGTAAATGGATTGGTGTGATCTCTCCCTCTTCACCAAAGCTTGGAAAGACTCTTATCTTCCAATTCCAAAAGCAATTTTGCTTTCAACTATCCACCTCTGCAAGTTGTGCTCTTTGCAACTTAGTCTTCCCTAGCCGGGCTCACCACTGGCTCGCCTAGGGCAAGACATTAAAAATAGCTCCTCTGCATTTGAGGGCCTAAAATCCTGCCATATATGTACAAATGGTGTCTAGTCACTATTCCCAGAGGGTTGTACAGAGTACACTGTGGGAAAATGAGCTAGAACCCCATCTTTACAAACTGCCTGGATAAGACCAATGATAGTGAAGAAACCAAATTATTTACAAAAAGAACTTCCAACTGAACAAAACTCCTAATTAATGCCACATAAAATCAAGAAAACATATACCCTACACCATGCAGAAGTTAAAGTGCAAGATCTAATCCATTAAAGTACTACTGCAATGCAAAAACTTGAAAATTACACACAAAGTCACATGTTCTTCATTGCTTTCAAAAACCCAGTCCATACAATGGGAAACCGACCTTGCACCACGGTAAAGGCATGTCTTAAGTAGGGTACTGAAATAGTTATTTTTACCTTTGGTCTATTCTTGGTCGAGTTGTCCACACTTGACAATGTTGGGCGAGCAACATTTCAAAAGTTGCAAAGTTGCAAAATGCAACTTTTTGACAATTTTTGCAAAACTCAATAAATGAGTTCTCATCCTTCATTAAACTTCACCAAAGACCTTAACTAAGGTTGAAACATGATTCCAACCTAACCTAGAACCTACTGACCTCATGATGACATCATAACCACACTTGTGCACATTAGAAGACTTTACAACTTCTTATCCCTAATGGCACTTCTGCAAAAGTCCTAAGACTCAATGAACTAAACCGTATTGCACCTACTCTGTGGTCAACATGAACTTAATCTTAACACAAAAAAAATTCCATAATGCATATGCACAACCGAAACTAAATAGATTTCCGTAAAAAAACTATGGGTTCCCCTGCACCAAGTTCATTCACCTTCTGTATGTAGGAAGTAATGCTCTCATCTTCTTTCATCCTCAATGTCTCATTTCCCTTTTAGAATTTGTAACTTTGCAAGCTTCACATAGGCATCACCTTCATACAATGTCTCCAACTTCTTCCAAACCTCATGAGCAGTCTTCAGTTGCATCACATTCACCATCTCAGTATAAATCAAGGCACTCAACAATGCTTCCTTAGCTTTGATGTTGTATTCAACTTTCTTCTTCTCATCAACAATAGTAAGATTTGTAGGAGGAAAATATTTTGTCTTGGTAATCTCCCAATATTCTTCACCAATGCATCTCAAATGTGTTTTGATACGACCTTTCCAAAGAGAGTAATTTGTATCGTCAAAACTTAAACTATCCTTCTTGAAAGTTTCCATCCCGAATCACCTCTATCATTTAAGTTTCCCATGAAGGAACTACGATCTGATACCAATTGACGAAATATGGAACCAAACAACTGAGAGGGGGGGGGGGTGAATTAGTTGTAATAGAAAATCCACAAATTAAACAAAATTTTAACCTTAACTTGAGATCAAATAAATGAAACATGAAGCATAGAACCACAACTCATCAAGACCACATAAAACCAAGATTTTTTGTGTGGAAAACCTGGTCAAGGGAAAAACCACAGTAGGGATAAACCCACAAGATGATATACTCTGTTAAAAGCACTATACCCTATTAGGAGTATTACACTGTTACATTTTCCTTTTCAATTTTATGACTAGAGGATTGATATAACTCCCCAAAGTATGTTGTTCTGTCCAATTTGATGTTAAATCCTACCTTGTGGTCTTCCATAGGTATACCTTGTCTTAGTATGAAGAATTCAGCTATAGCTTCATCATTCTTAAAAACATCTACAATTGGCAGATTTTGGTTTTCCCAATCAATAAGGTTAGGGTAAACCAAAGCTATGATATCCTTAGTTTGGAAGGAAGAAATTGTGAGTTCAATCAATTTATTGATATGTGAATCAGTGACTAATTCAGAGGTTTCTGATGTAGATGAGGATGAAGGTATAGATCGGTTCCAAAATTCCTCAATCCAAGCTCGACGATTTATGGGTCTATCGTGTAAAGACAGTATGTAAATAGCAGTCTTAAGATGTAAGGCATTGGTGGCGTGTGGGGACTTCCACTCATAGTCATTCAAGTCCATGTCTGAATGGTGTTCTTCAAATGTTTCAACTTTTTTATAAATAAAATCATTAATATCTTTAGGTGACGAGGTATTTTAAATTCCTTCTACAGGTGGTTTGCAACCTAAACCAAGATGCTTCTTGTTTTGGGTAGGTGCAATTGGCTCCATAATTCCTTGTTCATTTTTCTGTAGTCTAGAGCATCCATTATACCTTTGTTTTTGGACAATAGTGTACCCCCATCCATATTCATGTACTGGAATTTTGATCTCAAGGGGTTATTTGTTTGTATACAACTAAGAAGATAAGTTGTCCTTGATGATTTCCTCATGTATGTCATCCCATCTTACGAAAACTGTTGGTGGAAAGACATATGTTATTTGTTGCTTCCTCTGAAGAGGTTACTAGGTTTTATATTAAAATGGTGTGAGATTGGTAGCTTGCCTATACAAAAGAAGTTTGCATAGGTGTATTCTCCACATCCATTTTCTTAAACTTGGATTTTGAGCTCTGATGTGGGTTTTATAGTTTATTTGGAAAGATTTGCAGAATCTATGTTTTGAGATTAGGAAGCGGTAGATGCCTCCTGATTGTTGGGTACCTAATTGGAAACAACTCCTTTAAGATTTGTATTGTAAAGAAAAGGATTTCTATCATCAAGCATGATGATTTCAAATCCATTGTAAGAAACATTTAGATACTAATGATAAATAGATGATACGACCTTGATGGAATGGATCCATAGTCATCCTAGGAGCATGTTATAACCTAGCTCTAGGTCCAATACTGAGAATGCAATGTCTTGTGTTGCTAGACCTAGTTTGATTGGGAGGCTTATGATGCTCTTGGAGGGAGGTTCCTCATCATCATATGCTCTTATTATGATTTTTAGACCCCCATCTATCAAGACTCATCTGATTTTGTGGAGGTGGATGAAGACTTCAAGATGTAAAGGATCATTATGATATGGTTTATGTGTTGGAAGGTGTTTCTCAATGAAAGAGACATGGTGTGGTGTGGAAAAATTTCCCACATCACTTGAAACTTGTAAACATATATGTCTTTCGGTACAAATGATTGTTGTAAGTTTGTATCTAAGGTTGCTTTATGGTTATGTGAAATGCGAAGAAACTCATAGATGGAGATTTGTGTTGATCTCTTCTTCAAATGGTCTAATAGGTTATACTAACCCGATGGTGGAGTGGATGATTTATTTGGTACAACAATTTTTTACGAGTCCCCTTGTACAGTGATTTTGGAGCAATATGTGGTAATTGCATAGTTGGCGTATAGGCCTTAGATAGTGATGGTGTTTATGGTCAAGTTTGGACCTAGTTTTTTATAATTGAATTTTTACTTATATTCTATCCAGATGTGGAGGCCTTACCTTTATCATGATCCATCAGTGGCTTGGAAAATATTTATCATCTTGATTGGTGGCGCTTGAATTGGTGACAACTTCAATTTTACCGTGGTCAATGAAATCTTGGACAATGTGTTTCACTTGCATACATATATCCATTTTCTGTCCCTTAGTTTTGTGATAATCATAGTAACTATTGTCATTCCACCATGCTATTTTACTGGGACCCTCGTAACATCTTATTTTGGGTAGGGTGACTGAATGAGACTGTAATAGTTTCTCATGAATTTTCTCAAGAGGTTCTGCAAGAGGCGTAAAGTCTCAACATGGAGGGGTGTTCCTTCTTAAAACACTTTGTTGAAAGGATTGTTTAAATGTGTGTACTTTCAGGTCAGTATTGTTAATCCTTTGGAAATCTTGTGACGGTTGGGTTTGTTGGATATTTGGAGGTGCTTGTATGTGCACGAATGGTTGGGATACCTTAACATCAACAACGACATCATTTGGAACATTCTTGTTCTTGGACCATTATTTAGATTTGTCACAAATGTTGAATTACTGGTCTATTTCTTAACTGTTCCCTTTAAGGTGAGAGATCTTTCTTCTTGTCACCCTTGCTTGGATAGCTCTTCGAAGGACTCAATATACTGGGAGTTTAGTTCACACGTCATGTCTAGCTGACAATTTTTTTTATGAATATATGGATCTTTTATGTGATGGGTATGTGGAAAGATTCCTTGGAGGAAAAATTACACCAACATTATAGAGACAAGACAAATTTATCCCCTCTTTTGCTTGGTGGTGCAGAAATCCATTAATGTTATTTCCATGACAATGTTGCGTGAATAGTGTGATATGAACTTTTTAGCTAGTTCATTTCATGATCGTATCCCAGGAGGAAGTCTGTAAAACCACTCCATGGATAACCCACCAAGACTTCATGGAAAAAGTCTCATCAGGTAGGTTTCATCATATGCCACTTCTATGCCCACCATGAAATATTCTCGTATGTGGTCTTAGGGATCACCCTTTTCCTTGTACCTATCAAATTTAGGCATCTCAAAGTTTCATGGAAAATGTGGCATGTGTAGTGTTCTATTTAATGGATAAGGAAAAGGTCAGTTGATGTGTAAGACCTTTTAAGAGCTCTTGTTTTCAAGTTTATGACCTTTTGTTGGAGGGGTAAGAGTTGTTGAGCAAGGACTTTAGTGGGCGTCAATGTAGATGGCACCGTGTTAGGATCAAAAAATGTGGTCTCGCTATTATAGGATGATTCTTGACTATTTGGAGGTCTGTGTCCCATGTTTGTATGTGTGTGAGGCACATATGGTTGTGGAATATACTGAGGTGGTGGAACATACTAAAGTTATGGAACATACTGGGTGGTGTTGTAAGATGGGAAGTATTGAACCTAGTTACCCTACATTGTTTTAAAAAGGCATAAAGAATCCTCAAATAATTGGGGTTGATGAGAGCCTATTGTTGAGGTTCCCCTTGACTCATTTGGGGATTCTTAGGTTGGAAGGAACACCTCGTTAGAGACTGATAGAAGGGTTTTTTTGGGGTGTCCCTTGAATGACCAGGGTTTGTCCTTGGTTGGACAAGAGTCCTGTTTAATGATTGCTATGGTTTTGACCTAGGGGAGCCATATTGGGAATACCCACTAGATGGGTTAAGGATAATATAGAAGGTGTTGTTGTGGTGATAGGTGCCCTAGATGTGGGTGGAAATCTGGCAAATAGAGGATTTTTGTATTAGATCCCAAGAGTAGTGGAATACATGGTGACTTGGGATGTACTTTGAGTGGTGTTGCAAGATGGTAGGGTGAAAGTGAGTGGAAGAAGAACCGTGGAGGAAAAGCCAAGATGATGGTATGATAATATCCTCTACTATAGTGGATGTATCGAATCCAAAGGGTAACTTGGCACCTCTCCATGCAAGCATTTGAAAGTATGTATCTGGGTCAGTTGCCAATATGGAACCCACGACAGTAATCACCCTAGGGTCTATTAAGGCATCACTAGTTTCTTCACTGTTGCATCTATCCCTAACGTTTTCCAGTGAGAAATCATCTTTTGGTGGAGGTATAGAAGGTAATTGCAGTATGTCAACTTGTGTTTTGTCTTGACGTCAAATTCTCTCTGATGCATTGAAGTCAAGTCTTAAGGTCCCCTGGACAAGAAAGTCAAGATTGCTTGTGGGATCTTTCCTGGGTTTTGTGTTTTGTGTAATGTCCCCACTTCGAGAATAGAATTTAATAATAAATATAATTATAACATAATTTAAGGATATAATATAATATAATATATTAAATCAATATTATCTTTTATACAACATAATTTGTTATTAAATATATGTTACATTAATATCATAATATAATATATTAGTAATAAACAAATAAATTATTATTAATATTAATATAATAATAATTGACAATAATATATTAATAATGTATAATAATATATTGATATAATAAACTAACTATATTATTAATATAGTATATTAATACTATATAATTAAACAAGGTAAATAAAATAATATAATCCTTAATATATCCATATCGATCAATATAAAATCGACCATCACATTTAAGTTTTAACAATATCCATGGACCTAAGTAAGGATACAATTGACAACTCCCCATGGTGGACGGAAGGAAGAGGCGGGACCCATATGGTCAACAGGAAGGAAGAGGCGTGATAAGCCTCAATAGATGGTCCACATAAACATCTAAATGAAATTAAGGAGGAGGTTGTGTTTCATGCACACGGAAGGACGTGACCACACTCGCAGGTTGATATAAGAGGGGAAAATAAAATAGAACATGAGAGGGAAGGAGAATGATTTATATCCTGGACACTTAGCACCCATCAACCAATCAGTAGTAACTCAGTCTTCACATTGAACAAGGATTGATTGGAATCGGAGTGAACAAAGTCAGACGGGTGTTTGTTTCCATTAGCATAATGGATGCCTCCCGCAAGGAGTACGAGGTAGTCTCATATTACTATCACCATATGTAGACCCAAAAACATATGGTTGGTATAGTGGACCATAAAAAGACCTTTCCTTTCCTATATATAAGGATATCGTCAACACTCTGGGATCCAATTAGGAAGGGAAAAAAGATGAGAGTTAGAATATTTGATCAAGAAACAAAGGAAATATTTTATATTCATCGCAATGAGGGATAAACAATTTCTTTGACATCCATTCATAAGGAATATATAATGTCATATATATATTTGGCGTTCATTAGAAGAAGACTATAAGAGAGACACATACAAATCATTAAAGCGTAATAAGTTGTCAAGCATATTGGAAACTCTTAAAGCAAACAATTCTGTATACATAGATAGCAATCAAGAACGTGTATATTTCCTGAGAAACCAGAGACCCCAAATTCTATATATATCTCCATCTCAATATACTTGATTATGCATATAAGAGAATAATTCATATCAAATTTAACATATATTTATGATACTCTCTCTCTCTCTCTCTCTCTCTATATATATATATATATATATATATATATATATTTGGATATCTCATATATATAAGTATATATCACAAATACATTTCATTATAACATCAGATCCAATATTGGGGTTTGTAGAGAGAGTATCTTAAATTTAAATAAAATCAGTCCCAACTATCGAAGAAATGGATAGGGGACATTACATTTTGGTTCATTTTTTCTTTACTCTTTTAGGATCTTGTGAATGAAATATGCAAAGGATAAATGCAACCTAGGAAATATGACAACAACTAGACTCTTTTTTTTTTGGATTTTTTAGATTTTGAAATGCAATGACAATAAGGAAAGCTTTTTTTTTTGGATTTTCAAATTTTGAAATGCAATGTCAATAAGAAAAACTTTTTTTTTGGATTTTCTAGGATTTTGGGATGCTAATGCAATCTAGGAATGCTAGTCTATAATAATTACTAAGGTGAAGGTAATACTCCCTAAGAGAGATTCTATAAGTTTTGAAGATAAACCCTCTAAAGAAAGACCTGAATGATTATATGGACTATCTTGACTTCAAACATGTAGAAAAAATGACAAATTGCGGCAATGATGTTTTTATAAGGCAAATGTTAACTAGAATGATAGGTTCCTAAGAAAAGGCAAGACAGTAAATGGATTTCAATGAAGTCAAGATAAAACTCAAGACCACTACTAGAATGTCCTAAGAAAATGCACCCTCTAATTTGGAAAATGTCTCTAAACGGTGGAATACCTCACCCTAGGATATGCAAGCCATGTTTTTGGGATTTTCTAATTTTTTGGACTAAAATTATGACTATGCAAAAAGTAAATGACTATGCAAGGTTCTAAGCTAAGGATGATACTAAAATGCAAAATGTGAGTCTCTAATATGCAAGGGTATGTCGGTCACCAAATTTCAAAATAAAAGACAAGTGGAAAATTTAGGACCCGTATTGATTATGTTTTCTTCTCTATACATGACACTATTGAGGACAATTTCTAAAGATGTTCAAACAAAATAATAAAAAAACTCAATATAGCTGCAAGACTAACTTGAAAAAGAAATGATTTGTGTATGTTCAACAACTTTCTCAAGTTGTAAGTTTTCACATGGTCAATCACAATGAAAAATGAAGATAGTTAGTCTATCAAAGGTCAAATTAGCTTCACTTGTAATATTATAGGCCCATTGCTTGGATATATGTCAACTCACACAACAATCGTCACACTAATAAGACACAAAATTCCATGTTGTAGGTGCTCGATTTTCACCTTTTTGAGGTATTATTTTCATTCTAATGAAGATATCTTTTAGTAATACAATACCCTGGGACACGTATGATGGGGATCTAGTGGGGGGAGATTTTTCCCTCCCCTTATAGTATAATAAGAAAATGAATCAAAGGTTAAATAGGCAGGCTCTAATTAACAGGGTTGGGGTAACATCCGTGGAGTCTATCCAAATTGTTTGTACGCGTGTGAGACAAATATGTCTTTAGTTGACCATGCTAGCTACTTAGGCACTTTGACATGATCTAGGATACCATCAACACACCTCACATGAGCTTAGTTAGATTGAGATCATTCCAAGATTCATCCCATGTCTCATTTATATACCAGTCATAAGGATTTGTCGGTTTGAGGTCTTCCTCTGAGGAAGAAGTGAATTCCCCAAATAGGCCTCACTAAGAAAATAAAAGTTTTCTAATCTAACAGAATGTGCAAGTGCACAAAACACCCAACACACACTGTTAATTGAATAAAGTACTAAAATCCAAATGTTATCTAATCTAAATCATCTATACAAGCACAAGGGTTCATTTTTAAGCACTAAACCACATGAGAGTTTTCTTTTTTAGTTTTATGTACCAAATCTAAATGTACTTTGATTTGTTCAATTATTTAAAACCATGTCAATTTTAAGCACCAAAATATGAGTGAATCTTTGTTTGGGCATATATTGTCCTTTTTAAGTGCACCAAAAAGAAGCATGAATTGATTATATATATATATATATATATATATATATATATATATATATAAAAGTTAAACGTGCTTCTACGCCATAAGATACAAAAAAGTTAGTACAAAAAACCAAGCAATTAGTTTTGATAATATACGAGTGCACTAGTGTTAACAAAATGAAAATTGATAAATGAAAATAATAATGCCCTTTGAGGAACTCTTCCTCGGAAGGATTTTGAGTTACTGTTCATCATGAATGGACATGATACTTGTCTCTTAGAATACAACATATTACCATTCAAATAATTAAAGTAATTTCTATAAGTTCAGAATAAAATATTGATAGAACAATGGGAGGAAGGATTCATTGGAAGGATGGAGCAGGGAGTCATGACATTAATTTGTCATTAGTATTCAAACAACACTTTCTGTAAGCTTACACCGAAAGACAGTAAAGAGCGAACCGAAGATCAGATTAGAAGATCACCAAAAATGACTAAGTACAGAGAGAACCGATGACACAAGATAGTGTTTACACCAAAAATTGCAATGCAGAAAGATAGAGTGGAACCCGACAAAGGAAACCAAAATGCAAGTTACAGTGCAGACCGATAAATCAGATATAGTGCAACCAACAGTAAAAAATGGACAGTCAAGCATGACTGACAAACGACACTGAAAGTCAGTTGCAGCCCGCAAAAAGTGGATCTGACTTCCACATCAGATAAAGCAAGGGTATTCTATATATAGGATATTTAATTGTTTTAAATCCATTTCTTTAGGGACAAGAAACATTAATGTAAGTATTTTAATCAGCCTAACTGATTTAAAACACATAGACTAGGAGATCTAGGTGTAAGTTGTAAACCTCATCTTACAGTTAACATTGTTTTTATCACAACTTGATGAAGTCAATCCATCTATAAATAGATGATGTAATCATTCATTAGAATGTGTGTGTAAGAAAGAGGAGAATAGAACAAGCACATCTATGGATTGAATTGAGAGTTTCAAGAACCAGAACAGAAAAAGAAGAATTTGGTTGGCAGAACCAAGAACAGAGGAAACCGATAATCAGAGGTATTATTCAATCATAGCTAAGGTGATATTATTTTTATGTGAACTACATAGGACTATATCAGAAATAGGATATTGCATTTACCAAGTCAATTTGTAATTTGTTGTCATTCTAACAAGTGGATAAAAGTGTAAAAATTCCTTTCAAGAAAGGTGGATTTAACAGTCCAATATCAAATCTCTTAATTGAGTGCACACTTAACAGTGTTGCTAAAAGCTCTTAATAGAGTAGACTTTAATAGGTATCCACTGATACTCCTAACACGGTAGATCATTAGAAGTGATCAAATTTTAAGCCTTAACTAGCCCCTTCCATTCTGCAGATAGTGAAGTTTTGTAAGTACCATCCCCACCGTAGTTTTTACTTCCTAACAGGAGTTTTCTATGATATCATATCTTGTGTTATGTGTCAATTATGTTCATGAATGTTTCTATGAATGAATCACATGTTTATTAATGTTATGAATTAATATAACTCACACAAAGAAAGTATAGATCAGACTGAATGGACATGCAATTGATTACTAAGGTTAATCTATTAAAGAATAAGAAAAAGTATTAGAGGTATTGATTCACCCCTCCCCTCTCAGTACTACTTCCCATTAAACCCAACAATTGGTATCTGAGCTAAGTCTCTTCTTGGAAAGCTCAAAGGATTAAGAGAAAAGATCATACAATGGAGAAGTACAAACTTGATAAGAATATTGAGAATAAAAATCTTGAGATACAGATGTTCTATGAGCAGTATAAAGAAGATAAAATCAAGATGAGAGAGTTGTTGGATGAGAGGAAAGGAATGGAAACTCGAAGCAATGAAAAAGATTATCAAGAAGAAGAGATTCCATATTTCTTTGAGTCTTCAGGATCAACTGAAAGCAAAGCATCATATACATCAGAAGAGAACATCACAAATCTAAAGGAGATCAATCAACATGTGACAGAGAAAATAAAGATGTTGTAAATCAGTCAAGAGACCCAGATGGTAAGAATGATTGATGTGATGAGCTCTGCTAGACAAGCTGAAACAGAAAGAACACTAGCTACTGATGACATGAGGAAGATTACAGAGAAACTACAAGAAAAGGATTTAGAAATTCAAAGACATGCTGAGCATCACCATGAGCTCAAAAATCATATTATTCTTATGAGTCAAGAAGCAAACATAGTGAATGTTGAACTCATTGAAAGAATACAGATTATCGGTGAACTAAGAGAAGAAAATGAAAAACTAAAGTACGAGATTAGAATTCAGCAAGAGCATAATGAAGTTATCATAAAGGCTAAATAGAGCAATAAAAGAATGGATGATTTTCTAGAAGGACAACGAAGAGTCAACAACAACAACGGTCTAGGCTTTACCAAAAATGGAGAATCATCAAATCAATCCAATCCAAAGAATGTTTATGAAAATCCAAGACCAAGAAAACTTACATGCAAATACTGTGGAAAGCAAGGTCACACATCAAATGTATACAGAGGCAAAATAAAAGGTATTCCTAAATCTACATCTTCATTCATAGGATTCTGTTATAAGTGTAACAAGAAAGGACATAAAGCATATGAATGTAAGTCTAAAATAGATCAACCAAAGAAGAAAACCTACATGGACAAATACTGTCCTACATGAAAGATGAATGGGCACACAATTCTTGAATGCTGGAAAAAGAAAAGGCAAGCATGGAAGCCAAAATGTCAAGAAACTCCATATCAACCGAAGAGAATCGATAATCAATATGTATGTGACTACAATACTTGGACAAACTATATATCATGTCGTAGATATGGTCACATTGATGATAACTGTATGAGACTATGGACTAGAAAGTCTAGAGGATGGACTAACCCTGGAATGGCATGCTTACACTGTCATAAAGTTGGTCATCTCAAAAAATACTACAGAGACTGAATGATAGAGTCAAGCACATCCTAATGGAAACACCATTGAAGATATCCGGAAGGCTAGAGACAAGATGTGGAGAAAAGCTTCAAGCAATGATGAAGATGGAATGAGCAATGCAAATGATGACACCCTATTCAATGGATTCGGTGACATCACCAACCCCACCTAAGCAGAACAAGTATGGAACTGGATTAAACACTAAACTATTACTTTACATCAGTTTCATAATATGATGAAATAATTCCAAATTAGTATAAGAAAGATGCATCATGGTTATACTTGTTGAAATATGTAAGAACTATGTCTTCGGGCATATATACTGAAACCTGTCGGTATACACTTAAAGCAAAGACTGGCTACATTTACAGAGAGACGTCGGTTATAAGAAAAAGTTGTTAGTATTGACCGAGCCGCGTCGGTAAACAAAGCACATGGACAAGCTGTCTGTGTTACCAAAATTTATCGGTAAAAGAAAAGTAAACACTAACTGCTCTGAAACGTTGTAAGTGACACCGATGGAAATAAAGTCTTCACCGACGAACTCAGTCTTTAGACATCGATGAGTTGGTGAGCATTTATTACACGTGATTTAGGGCAACGACTATAAATAGGGCATCAAAACATCTCATTTGTCACGACACCCAAAGCAGAGCAAGCGAAGGCAATTTTTGAGTAGAAAGCATCCAATCCATAAAGCGATCACGACTCAACCTCCAAGCACTCCAAACCAGTTCAAAGATCTTTGCAAGCACAAAAAGTAAGTTCTTCAAGACTCACAACTTCGTTTTCACACATTTACGCAGAAGCCCTAGTTTTTTGAAAATGGCATCAACTTCAAGCTCTGTGAAATCTAAGAATGTAAAGAAGGATGAGTTCAAACTCATCAAGAACACTGCATGTGAGGAACCCCATTACAAGATCCATTCGGAGGTTGCCTCACAACCCGATGACGCTGGTGCATTTTCGCGTATTCCAGCTAGGATTTTGCTGGTTGAAGACGTCTGATCCTTCATACATTGTAAGATTGCAGAGATTGGAATGTCAGAGATGGAAGAAGCTTACCAAAAGCTTTGTAACGATGATGGAATTATTAAGGAAGAACACAAGCACATTGAGGTAAAAGGGATTACCAATGCCCTAAAGTTTCCTACGGTCTTCAAAACCGATTAGATTCGGTTAGTACTAAGCAAAATGCATAACAACAAGTTATGGTTGGATGAACCGAAGGAAATCACTCGAGATGTGATCCATGCGGTCACCGGTTTCCCCGTAACCGATAAAGTAAAAGCACTAAAGCATCCACCGAAGGCAGAGACCAAAAAGATGACTAGAGCCAAATGGGATGGCTGTGGATTGAAAGTGACAACAATAACCGATGATGAGATTAAGTTTGGTGCATGTGTATTGGGCTACAAATTCTTCCAGGCCAGCAGATTAAATAGTATTTCATTAGGTGCTGTGGACACAGCTTACAAAATTGTGAAGAAAGGTACACAGCTGGACTTATCTGAGCTACTCCTGAATCAGCTGAAGGAAAACCTAAAAACAATTAGGAATGCAAATTCAAACACCTGTAAGTTTGGTTCATTAATCATGTGTATTTTTTTCTATTTTCAAGAAAAGTTCCCATCAGTAGGAGATGTGAAATGGGACGACACCAAACTGGTCACCATGCAAATCAATGAGCACATAGCTGCACTAGGAGATAATTTTGAAACAGTCATGGATGAATACTTTAATGTATTCAAAGACCAAATGCAAAAGAGGGTAAGAATCCCCGAGCAACTCATCGAGCAATATAAGGATGAGATATTCTTCATGGTTGACACTGATCATACCTTCATCAAACCTGTAATGGCAAGGACAGCATGGTTGCAACCACTGGAATATGAGATCAACATTGATCTTGCAACAAAGGCAATTGATGCCTTAATCAATGAACCACTGGACAAAAAGCAACCAAGGTTTGGCACATATGAAGAAGCCAAATCAAGAATTAAATCAAACCTAGTTGTCAAGAAGATAGTGAAAAAGAAGGACAAAATGGTAAAGAATCTCAAGAAGATTCTATCAGTAGACGAGGAAGAAGCTGAGCAGGCTGAAGAAATTGAAAAAGTCTGACTCTATTTCCTCAGAGTCAATATTTTCTTCATCTTTACCGACAGACACTTGTTCTTCGATTTCCTCATCTTTTTCAATTTCTTCAGCCTGCTCAGCTTCTTCCTCGTCTACTGATAGAATCTTCTTGAGATTCTTTACCATTTTGTCCTTCTTTTTCACTATCTTCTTGACAACTAGGTTTGATTTAATTCTTGATTTGGCTTCTTCATATGTGCCAAACCTTGGTTGCTTTTTGTCCAGTGGTTCATTGATTAAGGCATCAATTGCCTTTGTTGCAAGATCAATGTTGATCTCATATTCCAGTGGTTGCAACCATGTTGTCCTTGCCACTAAAGGTTTGATGAAGGCATGATCAGTGTCAACAAAAAGCAACCAAGGTTTGGCACATATGAAGAAGCCAAATCAAGAATTAAATCAAACCTAGTTGTCAAGAGGATAGTGAAAAAGGACAAAATGGTAAAGAATCTCAAGAAGATTCTATCAGTAGACGAGGAAGAAGCTGAGCAGGCTAAAGAAATTTAAAAAGAGGAGGAAATCGAAGAACAAGTGTCTTTCGGTAAAGATGAAGAAAATATTGACTCTGAGGAAATAGAGTCAGACTCACCACCTCCTCCACCATCAAAGAGACCAAGAACTACAGCTGCTTCAAGGACCAGAAGCCAAACGTCCAAAGAGTCTACTCCTTCACCTCTTAAGAAAGGAAAAGTCAGGACTTACTAAAGAAAAGCTCCAGCACCGAAGAGAGGACAAAACAAGAAGGGTAAAAAATACATCAGGACCCGAGAGGATATAGAGGATACCGAGAAAGATGAAGCTTTAGAAGCAGAAAATGTCAAGGTAAAAGAACCTGACACTATTGATGACATTTGTATTTATATTGCAAATTCTGGATCCATTACTGATCCACACATTAGGAAATGGGGGAAAAGAAATCAAGAAGATCAAAATAAAATTGAAGAAGCCATGATAGCTAAAATGTATAACTTCAAATATGTACCCATTCAATTTGAAGGAGCTTATGTTCCACGAGAACTCTTGGACAGATTATTCGCCCGTTGGACACTTGCTTTGGCAAATGAGAAAGAAATCAGAGAAAGAGTACTTGTTTCTCTAATGCCACCTGAGTCAACAAAGGTAGAGATAAATGAGATGATGGAGAAACACAAGAAGGAATTCTCACCAAAGCTAAGGGCATACAAATTTCTTGAAGGCAAGTTGATTGAACTTGAAAAGGACAGCCGCAATAAATACTTCAAAATCATGAATAAACCAGTTGAGAAAGACAGCCCCGACAAAGACCTTCAACAACAAGATGTTGATAAGGCAAACCAAGATGATACATCCATTGAGCTAGATAAAGAAGAAGATGATACAACATAGAATAAGAATGCAGATGTGGTAGATGAAACATGGGATGATACCACAAATGACAACGTTATGGATACCAATGTCATCGACATTACCGATGACCCAACAAATGAAATCAATAAGGATGAAGATGTCACTATTATAAAAGATACAACCGATGAACAGGACACACAAATTGATGACACACAGGTGAAAATTCCAGGCAAACTGCCAATATTGATACAAGCTATCAATATCGTGCAAGAATCAAGTAAATCACCTGACAAGGAAACTCCAAAGGATGCAGGAGAAGAAGCAAATAAAGACAACACCGATGGTCAACAAAACATCGGAGATACTCAAGATGTAATCGACACTAACAAGGTTACAGAAGGAGATAAGGAAAAAGATGTGGAAACTCAAGAAAAGAATGAGAACACCAAAACAGATGATGCCAAGGACACTAATGAAGGAGACAAACCAAAAGATGGAACTCTTGAGAAAATAGACAAAGGTGCTACCGACGATGCTAAGGTGAATGTAGAGACGTCTGCAAACACCCGACGAGCTGAAACAGATGCAAAGCAGCAGAAAGAAGCACAACAAGTCACATCATCAAGTACAACAGAAAAGGCTGAGAAATTAGCAATGGTGCTACATTCCACTGAGTCATAGAAGAAGAAGAAGACAAAGAAGAACAAGTTAGAGGTTACACTAGATGAAATCATTGAAATACCGAAGTGTGACCCCTCTACACTTGACATGGATGCACTACAAGAATATGGAGAAATATGCCAGAGGAAGGCATTACAAGAAAAGTTGAAGAAACAACATAGGGAATCCATGGTACTAGAGATAACATGGGACATTCTAAAATAGATTGTACCTGATGTTGATATTGATCAAAACAAGCCTATACTTGATCAACTAGCTATCCTCACCGATGCCATCACAACTCAGAACATTGATGCTGAGAAGGCAATTGAGGAGAGAGCAGAAATGAATTACCAACAAAAGCTCCTAGAGAACATCAGCCAAGAAGTGGCCAAGAACAAGGTAAAGCTGTCAGAATTCATATCTAAATTAGACCCCATCATATCTGAAGCTATAACCTTAATTTAAAAGCTAAGCACAATAGAAAAGTTCACTCAAGAAAACAGTGACAACATAGCAAAGCTAGATACAGATCTAGCAAACAGTGCTAGTAGCTTAACCACAGATGGAGAAAATGCATTATGAAAAGATCATTGAAGTAAAACGGTTAAGGAAAGAGTTGTGGAAGGAAGAGACACGTTTCAGAGAAGAAGTAACTAAGCTACAGGCTCAAATTCTGCCAATTCTTACACTGCTACAACAACATATCAGTTATGCAAGGCAATTGATAGCAACTCCCGAGATGTCTGTAGCATACAACATCTATGACATGCATGCCAAGATAACACTTGAGCAAATGGCTCTAGAAAACCTAAAGGAGAAATGTGAGAAAATGATGGAAGACACGAAGTCTTCTCATTCACACATTATTGATAAGCTCTAAGGTAATTGACCTTTGCCCTTACTATCAAATAAAGGGGGAAATGATATATTGTACAAAATATCACAGAAAATGTTATGTGCATTCATTCAGATGGGAAAAGGTAGATATGTATATGTATATTCATAAAGGGATAATGATATGAAGAAGGAAAATATATCATATGTACAGATATACCGGCATATACATAGGGGGAGTCATTAAATGAAAAAGGATTATATATGTTGTATATACTTAACAGTTTGTTAGTATTTTGGACATATCAGTTTTTGATACTAATGCCAAAGGGGGAAATTGATGATATTAATTTGTCATTAGTATTCAAACAACACTTTCGGTAAGCTTACACCGAAAGACAGTAAAGGGAAAACCGAAGATCAGATTAGAAGATCACCAAAAATGACTAAGTACAGAGAGAATTGATGACACAAGGTAGTGTGTACAACAAAAATTGCAATGCAGAAAGATAGAGTGGAACCTGACAAAGGAACCTGAAATGCAAGTTACAGTGTAGACCGACAAATCAGATACAGTGCAATCGACAGTAAAAACTGAAGGACAGTCAAGCATGACCAACAGACAGGACCGAAAGTCAGTTGCAACCCGCAAAAAGTGGATCTGACTTCCACGTCAGATAAAGCAAGGGTATTCTATTTATAGGATATTTAATTATTTTAAATCCATTTCTTTAGGGACAAGAAACATTAATGTAAGTGTTTTAATCAGTCTAACTGATTTAAAACACATAGACTAGAAGATCTAGGTGTAAGTTGTAAGCCTGATCTTAGAGTTAACATTGTTTTTATCACAACTTGATGAAGTCAATCCATCTATAAATAAATGATGTAATAATTCATTAGAATGTGTGTGTAAGAAAGAGGAGAACAAAACGAGCACATATATGGATTGAATTGAGAGTTTCAAGAACCAGAACAGAAAAAAAAAAAATTTGGTTGGCAGAACCAAGAACAAAGGAAACTGATAATCAGAGGTATTATTCAATCACAACTAAGGTGATATTATTTTTATGTGAACTACATAAGATCTGTATAAAAAATAGGAGATTGCATTTACCAGGTCAATTTGTAATTTTTTGTCATTCTAACAAGTGGAGCAAAGTGTAAAAATTCCTTTCAAGAAAGGTGGATTTAACAGTCCAATATCAAATCTCTTAACCGAGTGCACACTTAACAGTGTTGCTAAAAGCTCTTAACATAGTAGACTTTAACAAGTCTCCACTGATACTCCTAACATGGTAGATCATCAGAAGTGATCAAATTGTAAGCCTTAACTAGCCCGTTCCATTCTGCTGATAGTGAATTTTTGTGGGTACCATCCCCACCGCAGTTTTTACTTCCTAATAGGAGTTTTCTACGATATCATATCTTTTGTCATGTGTCAATTATGTTCATGAATGTTTCTATGAATGAATCACGTGTTTATTAATGTTATAAATTGATATAACTCCCACAAAGAAAGTATAAATCAGATTGAATGGACATGCAATTGATTACTAAGGTTAATTGATTAGAGAATAAGAAAAAGTATTAGAGGTATTGATTCACCCCTCCCCTCTCAGTACTACTTCCCATTAAACCCAACAGGGAGAAGATCAAATCAATGGATATGGGGAGATACGGATGGGACAAGGCATCACCCTCAAAAAAATATTGCTCCATGGATTCCTTTGAGGAGAACTTGAAATTTTGATTCCATGCATGGAAACAGGGTTTTAGGGTTCAAATCTCGTTGATGTGAGAGGTTCACATCCTAGAGGGCGGAAAGAGGTAGAGACCAGTTCAATAATAGTAATAGAGTTGGAAAGCCACATGAGAAAGGATAATATGAATGTGATAGAGTGGCAAAGAAGACATTGAAACCAAAGGAATAGTGCAATAATGATGGCAGTGGAAAGGAAGATACTAGAACCAAACCAAAAAAGGTGTGTAGAGCCTTGAAAAAATATGGAAAGGCTTCAGTATGTGGTTTCTCTGAGTGTTAGAATGTTTTGATTTCTTGGCTAAAAGAAAAAATTATTTTCATGAAATGGGTTGGGGAATGGTCGTTTGTAGCAAGGGTAAAGAAGTGGTGTGAGGAATCTTGGGCCTTTAGGGTAGAGCTTAAAACTTTACCTAATGTTTTATTTTTAGTTATTTGTGAGATGGGCTGGGATAAACAATGTGTCCTAAACAATGACCCCCATATGATGGGAGAGAAGAGTTTTTTCATCCAGGAATAGGAACCAAATTTGAACCGATTAACAGGTCAGGTTGGGGAAGTTTTGATATGGACAAATTTATAAAGCTTACCCTTTGAGTATTGGGAGGAGGAGAACCTAATGAGAGTAGGCAATACCTTGGGAAAACTCCTAAAACTGGAAGAGGGAAAGGAGAAAAATATTTCAGCATGTATGCTAGGGTTTGTATCAGTTGGACCCCTAGCCTTCCTCTACCCAAATCTATTGAGTTAGTGTTGGATGATGGAGTTTGGGAGTAAAGTGTCAAAATGGAAGATGAAGTTGAATGGTGTAGGGCGTGCAAGAATTTGGGGCACACAGAATGGGAAATGTTGGAAAACTGAAAAGGGGAAAGGGAACATAGAGGATGACCTTTTGCAAAAGATCATGAATATGGAAGGAAACCGGGACACAAAACTACCACAAGGAGGTCATCATGTTGCACGAGATACAAAGTCTAAGCTTGGTGGGAACAAATTATTGAGGGCGAAACAAGACTGTAGGGTTGGGGAAGCTATGATAGGAATGGAATGTAGTAAACCTATATCGTCTTAAAATGGAAGCACTTCCATGTTAAGAGCGTTTATCCCTCCTTAGGGGATGTTTTTGGTCTCCATCATACTGTCCCCTCCTTTCAGCATCATCTCCTGCTTCTGTGCCTGTTTAGGACCCTGATTGGGCCTCTCTGGGCACCTTCTATACCACTTGGCACTTTTTCCAGGGGTTCTGACCCCCTGGGTCAAGGTCAACTTCGACCTTGACCTAGGTCAGGGTCGACCTCAACCCTGACCTAGGTCAGGGTCGACCTCGACCTGACCTAGGTCAAGGTCGACCTCGACCTCGACCTAGGTCAAGGTCAACCTCGACCTCGACCTAGGTCAAGGTCGACCTCGACCTCGACCTGGGTCCCTCTTTCAAATTTGGAAATCTGTCGGTTGTCGAAAGCCATCCAAAATTCATTTTTCGCTTCCGGGTCGGATATTTTGGGGTTCCAAAGAAGTAAATCTTAAATTATATTTAATATAGGTCCTCTTCTAGGGGCATGGGTCTAATTGGAATTTAATTATCCTATGTTGGCCTCCTTAGAAGATTGTGCCCTAATTTCATATAAAAGGAAGTCTTCTCTCATTTTCTCTAACTCTTCCAAGTGCAAAAAAGCTCTAACCAAGATTTTGTTCAAGCATCCATTGTTCTACATGTTTCCAAGCTCTCAAGGTGTTCAATTCTTCCTCTCAAGCATTCAAGTTCTCCATTGAAGATCAAGGATTCTAGCTTTCAAGCCTTTGAAGGGATTAGGTACAAACATTCAAGATTCATCATTCAAATCCTAGATCTAGCCATCATGGTGGTGTGATCTTCCTTCAAGATCCTTTGTGTATCCTCAAGACTCTTTCATCATCTCTTCAAGGTGGATTTCAAGCATATAATCATGGAGGTTTATGGTTTCTAGAGTCCATGCTTTCATAATTACATACTTGCTTACATTTGAATTACAATTACATATCTATTCAATATCATAGCTTCATTGTTAGATTCAATTCTACTACTTGCTAGCATTATGTACTTTATTGATTTCAAGGTTAATTCCTAAATTAGGGTTTGACTAAGGCAAACCCATCCCCCCTCAACAAACAAACCTCTTTTTCTTGCAGGTACAGGTTCAGGATTGCAGTTTTGAGACCAGATCTGGATACCCTTTTCAGCAAACTTTCAGGATCTGCGAACAGAGTCACTTTTGGATCTGTGCAGGTCAGGGTCGACATTATTGGGTTAGGGTTGACATTTGTGGGTCAAGATCGACATTTTTCATAAGATTACATTGAAACGTAAAATGATTTCTGGGTCTTGTTCGTCTCTGCGTTTCCTTTCCGGATCGTACTTCAGTTTTTCCAAAAACAGAGTAGAGACCCCAGAAAACGACATTCTTTGATCTGCAATATTTCAAGGTTAATATTTTTCTATCATTCATTTCAATTCAAATCCTTAATCATTATAAATCTATCACACATTTTAAGATGGAAACCTAGGATCTCCTTCTTTATTCTTATTTCCAATAGATTGATTCACTTATGCATTGATCCTTTTTGGTTTGATCAATTTGGATCCTTCCTTTGTACATTTGAGAATAAAAGGGAATATCTTATTTATCCCTCCACTCTAAACATTAAATGTAAAGGTGATAAGTGATTTGAGTATCAAAACACTCTTATTCCATAAACATCATTTTTTTTCCTTTACATTTTGGTGAACCCGTGATAGACAACTCTTTCTTTTTGGTGTTAGATTTATATTTCACATTAGATATTGCATGCATATAGAAGTAGGTTTTCTTTTATGCTCTTGCATTTATATTTCAAATCACAAAATTTCTTTAAAAATACAAAAAACATTTACATTTTTCATTGTGTTCAACATGTATGATTTTTGTTTTGAATACTTTGATGAGGCTTTTATTAGAAAAAAGGATAGATCCCCTAATGAGGTACATGGAAGTGAGGATGAAATTTGTTCGAATAAGATCTCCATTGATCCTATTCCTATTTTATCCTCCTCTACAATCTCTTCAATTGACCTTTACCATAAAAGTGAGTTAATGATAGATGTTACTTCTTCTCCTAATATATGTCTTTTCTATGAGCCTACTTTAGAATATAATTATTTCCCCTTTAGGGATCAAGCTTTAGGTACTCCTAAAATGTGCTTTATTGATAGGGAGGATAATCCTCCTATTTGGGATGAACCTTTGGATTTGGATGTTGATTACTCTCTTCCTCATGAAGCCATTATGGGTGATTCTACTTTTTGGGATGAACCCTTGAATAAGGACATTGATTTATCCCCTCCTTCTGAAGATGCTTTGATACAAGAGGGTGATTTATTAATAGATGACATATTCATACATGATGGTGACTCTTTTTCTAAAACACACTCCCCTTATTTGGACATTTTAGAGAAAGAGGAGAACATTATTGATACATTACATCTAATTGGGATTCCTTCTAGCGATGAGGCATTAGCGGAAACTGATATGAATGCCCTTAATGTTCTCCCTCTTAGTGATGATCCTATGGAGAATCAAGCTCCTACCCCATCTTCTCCTAGGATTTATTCCTTTATTTTTCCTTCCTATGAATCTATCGAACATACTAATGATGACTTAGTGACTATTGAAGTTCCATTGACTCCTTTTCATATGGCTTCTTGTTATGGTCATAGTTATCATTTACTTGTTAAACAAGGATTCCATACTCAAGGATGTGCTAAGCATAAACATGGAATTCAAATGCCCTTACAGAATGGGGGCATGAGCATTCTTATGGATTGGGATTTAATCCTCAACAACACATCAATATTACCAATATCTCAAATAACATTTCAAAACATGATGACCCTATGAAGGAATTTGACCAAGAGGTTGTTCTGCCTAAGCTCCCTCGTGTTAAGATGATTACTAGACCTAAACGCAAAAAGAAACGTAGTCTATAATTGAAGATTCTTCCTTTTTGTGTCTATCATAGATTTCAAGATCACTCTAATGAATGTCATACTTTACATCATAAGATTAGGCAGCTCATTGACAATGAAATTATTTATATATCTTGTGGCAATGAGTTGTATTTCAATCCTATTTTCTCTAAATAACATTTATGTTTCTATTATGGAACTCCATATTATGTAAACAATGTTAGCCTAATCTTTGGGGGCTCATTTTCTTGCATAGTATTATGAGCGATATAATAGGTCCCCTTTCATCTTTGTCCCTACACTTGGGGGGCAAGGATGCCATCTCCTTCTTTTCTGCCTTTTCGGGATCCACTTTCCCTTGGTTAAGAAGTATTTATCTATTATGTGATATATAATCATACATGAAAATTGAGGATCTATGTCCTTGATTATAACCTATTTTGTTGTTTGACATTGGTTTTCCATGGTTGATAAATCTCTCACCTTGGAAACTGAATAGTGTGCTATCCCTCGTAAGGG
>MU225509.1:1350420-1368286 GCA_018584345.1 Thuja plicata | reverse complement strand
ATATAAAAGGAAGCCTTCTCCTCTCATTTTCTCTAAGTCTTCCAAGTGCAAAAAAGCTCTAACCAAGATTTTGTTCAAGCATCCATTGTTCTACATGTTTCCAAGCTCTCAAGGTGTTCAATTCTTCCTTTCAAGCATTCAAGTTCTCCATTGAAGATCAATGATTCAAGCTTTCAATCCTTTGAAGGGATTAGGTTCAAACATTCAAGATTCATCATTCAAATCCTAGATCTAGCCATCATGGTGGTGTGATCTTCCTTCAAGATCCTTTGTGTATCCTCAAGACTCTTTCATCATCTCTTCAAGGTGGATTTCAAGCATACAATCATGGAGGTTTATGGTTTCTAAAGTCCATGCTTTCATATTTACATACTTGCTTACATTTGAATTACAATTACATATCTATTCAATATCATAGCTTCATTGTTAGATTCAATTCTACTACTTGCTAGCATTTTGTACTTTATTGATTTCAAGGTTAATTCTTAAATCGGGGTTTGACTAAGGCAAACCCCTCCCCCTCAACAAACAAACCTCTTTTTATTGCAGGTATAGGTTCAGGATTGCAGTTTTGAGACCAGATCTGGATACCCTTTTTGGCAAACTTTCAGGATCCGCGAACAGAGTCACTTTCGGATCTGTGCAGGTCAGGGTCGACATTATTGGGTTAGGGTTGACATTTGTGGGTCAAGGTCGACCTTTTTTATAAGATGACATCGGAACGTAAAATTATTTCTGGGTTTTGTTCGTCTCTGTCTTTCCTTTCCGGATCATACTTCAGTTTTTCCAGAAATAGAGCAGAGACCCCAAAAAATAGCATTCTTTGATCTGCAATATTTCAAGGTTAGTACTTTTCTATCATTCATTTCAATTCAAATCCTTAATCATTCTAAATCTATCACACATTTTCATCCACACCCCCACACATTTTAAGAGGGAAACCTAGGTTCTCCTTCTTTATTCTTATTTCCAATAGATTGATTCACTTATGCATTGATCCATTTTGGGTTGATCAATTTGGATCCTTCCTTTGTACATTTGAGAATAAAAGGGAATATCTTATTTATCCCTCCACTCTAAACATTAAATGTAAAGGTGATAAGTGATTTGAGTATCAAAACACTCTTATTACATAAACATCATTTTTTTTCCTTTACACAACCAAATAAGGTAGATCTAGGAATCAAAATGTAGGAAAATGAGAAGGGTGTCATTCAACCTGGGAGGTCAAAAAGCAACTTTAGGCAGATATTAATGTGAGAAAGGGTGTAAAGGAGCATAAAAAAAAAACCCATCTTGAAACGAGATCATAGATCTAGAGTAGGAAAATGAGAATAACTAGAGACTCACAAATTTTTGTAAGTTAGGTTCCTGCGACTAACTCTGAGATAGTTCTAGAACTTGACTCCCAAGCTACTAGGTATGAGGAAGAAGGCATAGTGCAAAACTTGATTTCAATGGTGGAAGATATTATGGAGCATATGGGCATGCCTTTAGAACAAACTATTCAAATAAATGTTTTACATTCTTCCACCAAACAAACATCTCTTCTAGGTGGAAGTTTGGATGAGGCCTCGCCACCTGGGTTTTCTGTTCATGATCTAGCTAAACTTTAGGTAAATATGCATTCTCCTCCCCCATTTCTTTTATTTGGTACAAATTTGGGAGTATATGAAGGCACATAATCGACATTGAAGCACATTGAAGTGGAAAGGGAAGAGATGAATGCCAATAGATATTCTAGTAGGGTTATCCCCTCTTTGGGGGTTAAGGAGTTGGGCCTCTCTTGGTCGGATGGATATTTAAGCTTAGAGGAAGAGGGAATTTTGGAGAAAAGAACTATAAGTAATACACAGACCAAGTCCTAGAAGGTAAAAATTGGGGAGAAGAGGAAGAGAGAACCAAATACCAAAAAATTCAAGCCGAAAATGGCTGGTAGTGCTATAGGTCAGATGAAGCCACATTCCAGAAAGGGCATTACCCTTCCCAAGGAACCATGTAGGCCTTATCATGGAATTTTAGGGGTTGCAATTCCCCTAATAAAAGGTGTGTGATTAAACAATATTTTTATTAGGAGAAGTCAGACATCATTCAACTTCAAGAGATTAAGATGACACACTCTAATTTTTTATTCCACCTCAAGGCTTTGAAAAGGTGGGAATGATTGTGTGTTGATGCTGATGGAGCTTCAAGTGGATTGAAAAATACTCTGGAATCCGTAGAAGGTTACAGATATAGAGATAATGAGGGATTCCAATTGGATAATGGTTCACTTACATCTGAGGGAGGATACAAAATTAAAAGTTGTTGAATGTGTATGACCCGACAAGTAAAAGTCAAAAAAGGTTGGAGTGGAATCAAATCATCTCTTGTGTGGAAGTAGTATCACATGAACTTGTGATTTTGGGGAGTGATTTTAAGGAAACAAGATGGAATAGAGAGAAAAGTGGCAGTAGATAGGCTCTAGGCATGATACAAGATGATTTTTAGAGGTTTATTTTTAATAATGAGATGGAAGAAATCTAGTAAAAAGATGGCATATTTCCTTGGACAAACAGAAGAAAGGATTTTTCTAGTATTGTAGAATGTTTGGATTGTTACTTCGTAGCTGGGAAGTTGGAGGACTGTGTACTCACTTTTAAATATTTGAGAGTACCTTTTTAAGGTTCGGATAACTTCCTTATAACACTCTATAGTCAAGATGATGCCAAGCCATTAAGGGCTCCCTTCAAGTTTGAATGTATGTGGTTTCGAGAGCAAAAAAATCTTGTCATATATTGATACCTAGTAGAAGGAGGTTCAATGGATGGAGGGCACCAAAGCATTCATTTTTTCCAAAAACTGCAATATATTAAAGGAAAGTTGAAAGAATGAAATAGGAGCTCTTTCAAAAAAAATTATGGAAAAAGGATCAGATTGCTAAAGAATTTGAGGAACTTGTTGGAATTGGTTGCTGATGATGTTGTTGGTATTCATGTTTTGTCACTGATGTCAATATATGTTTCTATGGAGGCAGAACATGCTGGTTATTACTATTGCTTGACGATTGACAGAAGTGTACAGATACTGTACGGTTGACTCAGAATGAGTGAAAATGGTGATGTGTACATGGATATGTTGTGATCTTATTCCTAAGGTCGCACGACTTAATATTGTCTACTAGATGAGTTACATATGTTTTAGTGAAGACTAGGTACTAGACGGTGACAGTGATCTTTGACAGAGTTAGTCTCTGGGTTTTGAGTATAACTTACAGGTGACGTGGATTCAGGTTATGCAAGATTAAGGGATGATAGAAGACATGTTAAGGACTCTTGGGTTTCAGGGCTCTTGGTGACGTCAGTTGTGGCGTGTGTTCTAGAGGAGAACTATTTGGGGCGAACTTCAGAGATGTAGTGTGTATTATGGATTATGAGTGTGGATTACAGATATTTGACTATATTTGATGAATTGTAATTGATGTTTACTTGTTATAGGTACCGTCTGTATCTTGTCAAGGGGTTAAATAATTATTTGTATATTGGAAAATCCTAATTGGCCGACCTATTTACTTATTATAATAGGGTATTTATGAGAGAGCTTTTCTTTTTGGAAAGTGTGATTTGTGGAAGAGACAACAAAATGTGGAAGCTGCGAGCTTGTTTGTGTGAAGTATGTTGGATGTAGAGCAGAGGTTGTGATTATTTTACTTCTATTAGGATTGAGTAATACTGAGAGGGGGGTGAATCAGTATTACAACACTTTAAATTAAACTTAAACCAATTCCAAATAAAACATAAGCTTATTGAAATGAAAAGAACATAAAAAAAAACACAGAACTCGTAACATCGTTATTTATTGTCGAGGAAACCCTAGCCAAGGGAAAACCCTGGTGGGGATGGTACCCACAAGCATGCACTAAAGTATAATGTCCCTGTTAGAAGACCTAGCCCTATTAGGAGCTGAATATTACATAGTACATTTCCTTGTTAAGAGAATAACAAACCTTTTAAAGGTATACAAAACCTTGTTAGGGGCCAACTGAGCTTACAACTCTTACAACTAAAACTTTTGTTACAAAGTGTTCTGAGTAATGAACAAAACAAGCATCTTCAATGCTTAGATAGTTCCAGTCATAGTTGTTTAATGATATCTGTCAACCTCTGCTCTTGCATCTTCCATTTTCATACATACATATCCTTTCTCTTCTCATGTCATATCATCTCTTTACAAAAATTCTTCACACACACACACACACACACACACACACACACACATCATCATCATCATCATCAAGTAGGCTCTCTTAATTATTATCACATAGTTGACTCTCAATACAAAATAGAATTAATAATGTACAGATAAAATATAAAGTCGATTCTCTTACAAAACCAAAGTATAGGTTATCCAAAATCATAATCCAACTTAGCTTTCTAGGAGTCCATGACATACTCCTTAAATAATCGCTACTTGTTCAACTACTTTGTTATGTTGTTCTGTTGTCTGCGCATGTCTTCAAATCTCTCCAACTCTCTGTAATCATCACCAAAACCAAATTGATCTTAGTTGGAGGTCATACATACTCCATAGTATCTTCCTCTAAGCTCGCTAGTCATATAACATCGTACTCGATCTTCTCTATCAAAAAAATATTGTTATACTCTGTATTTCTGCTTTTGTACTTAGTCATTTTGAAGATTGAATCTCCAAAACTGAACTTCATTCCAAGTGATCAATATATCAGACGTGTTACCATAAATGAAAACCCATAAGTGTCTCATATCATACCAAAAATATCACTTTCCAACAATCTTTGCCTTTGGCATTGATGGCAACACTTAGCGAAAAATGACTAAGTGTCCCAACACAAAACTTTCTCTTCTCTTTTTCTATATATATATATATATATATATATATATATATATTTTTTTTTTTTTTTCTTTTCTCCTTAATTCATTTTTCTGAGAATATCTTGAAAGGAATCTTCCAAGATCTTCACTTCTGCACTCCATGATTCTACCAATAACTAACTAACATGAATTAGTCCATTCAGTGCATAAGATGATGTCTCTGCTCCCTTTAACTATGTGGTCATAGAGTTAGTCAATGATTCTGCAGTTTTCTCCATGTCAGATAGATGAGCTTTATAAATTGATAGCTTAGGAGTGATTAGGCTCTTCACCAAACCAAATCTTGTCATCAGTCTCCCTTTCTCAATATCCAAGACATTCAACTTGTCAAGAATCCTTGTAACCTCTCTTTCCATCTCTATTATAGATTGTGAGGAGGTCTCACAACTGTCCATCATACTGTTCAAATTTTCCCTATCTTTTGTAATAATATCTTCAATATTCTGAATGTGTCTGATAGGGTTCATATATTAGCTAAATAGTATCCTTCCATGTGTAACACAACTTCTAGCCTTTGATGTAGCTACTCTCAGAATGCCCGTCCCATTAAATAGACTGGAAAACTTCCTTCAACTTCTTCCCTTGATAACTCTTCTCTGCCTTCTCTCCAAAAATCTTCACTAAAGACTCATAGTGACTATCAAAATCATTTAGTGCTAAACTCAGATTCTTTGCTTCATCCTTTCCTTGAAAAAAAAAGGTACTGGGAGTATTTTGTTCACAGTATTGAGCACTCTAGTCATTACCTTAGTCTTCCTATCTCCTTTTTGCTCAAATATTTCTTTTGCTTTTGTGAATGCGATGAAATATAGTCTCATCAATTCATCCTCGTCCATACTTTCAACATCAGTACTTAAGGTTTTATCCTTACTTTCCAACAATAGAGTAGTAGATGTGTCAGGTTCATGTTTTACCTTAACTCTTGCCTCTTCATATTTTGTTGCATCTGTCTCATTTCTTTATTTAGATTCAACTTTATGTTCTTCCTCTTTCTATTCTTCCTCTTCTTTTGCCACTAAGTTGTCAATATTTCATGCAAATGGGTCCTCATCAAGTGAAGTGTCAATGGTTACAGGAATATCAGAAACATAGAAATCTAGTTGCATGACATCTTCGCTCTTCTCAACTCTTACCTCAGCTGCCTTAGAACATTCACCAATTACTATAGGTGTAGGTATAGTATGTTTAGGAGGTGGAGTATTCTTAGGAATATCACTCATAAGTATGTGATCTAATGCCTTCTGAGTCTCCTCTAAAAATTCCTCATATTTCCCACCCATAATTTTTACTAATCTTGCTTTGGTTCTCAACAAGGGTTTGAGTACTCCCAATATTATTTCTCTCCTATACTAAAACTACTCAAAACATGTCATCAATAGCTTGATTCCTTATAGCCTCATCTTAAATAAGTGCTAGTTGTTTTATTATCTCCAGTTTACCATATAGTTCCTCAGGTATACTTCCCTCTATCTCTAGTAGATTCTTCTTGAAAACAAGTAAGTGATTTACTACTATATCTTCAATCTTTAGTTTATCAGATTCCTCATACCTGTCATAGTATTTGTCTACTGAAACAAGATTTCCTTTCTCAATATCTCTCTTCTCCAACATCTTCAAATTAGGCTTCCATACATGTCTGCCACTTGTGGTCTCTTTTTTGGATTTCTTCTCTTCTCCTTTAGTCCTTTGTTCCTTATAAGGTGAATCTAGTTTAGTGAAACTTGTGTTTCTCTAAGGTACTAGCTTTAAAATTTCTTTCTATGATGTCTTCTATGGTGGTGAGGGGGTGGTTACATCAATTATTGTAGAAGGTGGATTAACTACCTGCTCAATCTCTGGAGGTGGAAGGGTTGTTGTAGCAGTACTTGACAACCCAGAAGATCTCTCTGCTATCTTCTTCCTTACTTCTTTCATCTCTTCTTTGGCCAAACTTGCCTTAGCTCCACAATCATCAATAATGTTTTCTAATTTTCTTTTCCTCATACCTCTATTCTTCTCTTCTCTGACTTTAGCTTATTTTTCTTTATATGTGCCCCATCTCTCCTCATATGTATCAATTTTAGATGCCTAAACATGTTCAATTTGCATAGTTAGAACTTCTGAACTGACTTCAGAACCCATAGGGTAACACCATTTATTTCCAGGTACAAATGCCTCAAAACATACACAATCAATTTCAACCATGAAACAAATTGTATCCTTGTATTTCTCAACTAACTCTCTAGGAATTCTGAATCTTTCTTTCATTTTCCTCTGAAGAATATTGATCATGGCAAACAGTTCACCATGAACCCATGTGTTCTTTTGTGTTTGGTATCTCTGTGATGTCTGAATACCAGTGGGTATCCCTTCTCTCCATGATCTAGGGTGCATGACGGCAAAAATTATGCTCAATGTGGATATACATATGAACTAGGAGTGAGCCAAATCTTAAAGTCTTAGATTATCCATCTTAATTAGCTTTACATTCTCCAAGAATTGTTGTACCAGAACTTTGCATAGGTTATATTTAGTGTTTTCCTTTGTCATATTATAAGCCATCATAATGACTCCTATATAAACTGAATTAGGTCTATTACTGTAGTAGAATTTGTATCCAAGTATCATCGCAATCAGTCTTACATCCTATAGGAAACTATCATTCATTGTCATAGCTCTCATGTCCCATTTAGAATGTGAATGTGTTAGGGTTTCAACTTGTTTCTTTATGTTCTTCTCAGCCACAGGGATAAATCCAGCGCTGTCTAACCCAGTTATCTCATGAATTAATTGACTAAAAATCTTTACAGGTTGTTCTCCTATCCAGATGAATTGATCATGAACTCTGCTAAGTAAGATTTTGTACCATTCATCATTAAGTGTAAAATGCACATTACCCAATATACAACTTCGTATATTTTCCAGTCAATTACAAATCCCGCGATCACTGAATATGCATCGTCCGATGTTGCACTCTCAAATATAGGTCCTATGATGTCTGCACATATCACAACTAAGCTCATTGGAGCTTACTCCTTAAAATAAGGGTCTGGATATATTTTGATATCTTCATCCAATGCTCCCCCTAAGGCCATGATCAACCATTTAGGTTGACATGTTCACATCAGGCGAAGATCCAGTAGCATCTATTGTCTCTCCCTGAACCAATATCTCATTTGACTCTTTGATTTTCCATATCTTACCACTGTTGTTATTTTATGCTTTCTTGAAACAATTGTCAAAATCACTCTTGTATTTTGCAAGACTCTTACTAGTGTCATTGTCATTCTTCTTTGTATCCATAGGAGGTGGCATGCTTATATTATTTACTCCATTCTACATGCAAAAATTTTCTATATGACCTGGATTGTTACATTTTTAACATATAGGAGGTCTTCTATTCTGATTAACATGCAACTTACAATTCCTTGCAATGTGTCCAAGGTTATTACATTTGTAACATCTGATCTTAGCTATTGATTCTTCCCTGGTGTAATCTTGTCTGAATCTAGATTGATAAGATTTTCCACATTCTTCTTTCTTGTGCCCATATACATTGCAATTAAAATAATAACCAGAAAAAGATTCGAAAGGAGTATTACCTCTGCAATCTCTCTTCATGTGTCCAAACCTGTTACATCCAAAACATCTACCTCTGAAAGGTCTGATCTGTTCTCTAGATTCTTCAAGAATATGTTTTTCTCCATCAGTCTTCACATCAGGTTTCTCTTCTTGAATCTTGGAACATTAAGCTTCATTGAAGGCAATACCATTCATATCACCTTTAGGCTTCTGTCTGTCTCTTTGTTCATCGATTAAGTCACTACTCATGTGAAGTTTCTCAATGTGTTTCTTTGTCTCAACAAGTTCACCTTTTATGATCTGATTATATTTCTCCAATTATAGATACTTGTTCTTGTAATGGTCAAGGTCAATCTTCATTTGTCCCATCAGAATATTAGAATCCTTCAAAGCTTCTTCAGTCTTTTTCTTAGCATCCTTTTCTTGTTGAATCTCTTTAGCCATTGCTTCATTATTAAGTTTCAGAGTATCATTCTCTTGTTCCAATTTGTTTACCTAATCTGAATTATCATTGTCTGAATCTTCTTTTATCTGAATCATAAGATATTGTCTCTGATTTTTGGAAAGTTCAAGCTGATCTTTCAATTTCTTAATGAATCCCTCAACTCTTCTTAGACTGAATCTCAAGTTGCCATTTTCTGCTTTTGCTCTATCAAGGTCTTCAAGTGCCGCTTCAAATTTCTCTTCCAAATTTACTGAATCCATCTTGATCTCCCTTAAGTTGTTAGACTTTCTCTCCAAGGGCCAATAGATCTGATACCAATTGTTAGGATTGAGTAATACTGAGAGGCGGGTGAATCAGTATTACAACACTTTAAATTAAACTTAAACCAATTCCAAATAAACTATAAGATTACTGAAATGAAAAGAACATAAACAAATAACAAAAAAACTCATAACACCATTATTTTTTGTTGAGGAAACCCTGGCCAAGGGAAAAACCCGGTGGGGATGGTACCCCCAAGCATGCGCTAAAGTATAATGTCCCTGTTAGGAGACCTATCCCTGTTAGGAGCTGAATATTATTACATAGTACATTTCCTTGTTAAAGTAATAACAACCCTGTTAAAGGTATACAACACCTTGTTAGGGGCCAGCTGAGCTTACAACTCTTAGAACAAAAACTTTTGTTACAAAGTGTTCTCAGTACTGAACAAAACAAGCATCTTAAATGCTTAGATAGTTCCACTCATAGCTATTTAATGATCTCTGTCAACCTTTGCTTTTGCATCTGCCATTCACATACAAACATATCCTTTCTCTTCTCATGTCATATCATCTCTTTACAAAAATTCTTCATATATATATATATATATATATATATATATATATATATATTTCATAATCAAGTTAGCTCTCTTAATTATTATCACATAGTCGACTCTCAATACAAAATAGAATTAATAATGTAAAGAGAAAATACAATGTTGGCACTCTTACATAACCAAAGTATAGGCTATCCAAAATCATAATCCAACTTAGCTTTCTAGGAGTCCACTACATACTCCTTAAATCATCGCTACTTGTTCAACTACTCTGTTACATTGTTCTGCTATCTGCGTATGCCTTCAAATATCTCTAACTCTCTGTAATCATCAGAAAAACCAAATCAATCTAAGGTGGAGGTCATACATACTCCATAATATCTTCGTCTAAGCTCGCTAGTCATAAAACATCGTACTCGATCTTCACTATCCAAAACAATACTATTATACTTTGTATTTCTGCTTTTGTACTTAGTCATTTTAACGTCTGTATCACCAAAAATGAACTTCATTGCAAGCGATCAATATATATGATGTGTTTCCATAAATGACAACCCATAAGTGTCTCATACCATACCAAAAACATCACTTGCCAACAATCTCTCCCTTCGGCATTGATGGCAACACTTATTGAAAAATGAAAAATGACTAAGTGTCCCAACACAAAACTGTCTCTTCTCTTTTTCTCTCTTTATATATATATATATATATATTCTTTTCTCCTTAATTAATTTTTCTTCTCTTTTCACCCTTTGACAACGATGACAAAGGTGCATCAAAAATTTATAAAAATATAGAATTAGTGCTTGCTCACCACTTTCAGAATATCTTGAAAGGAATCTTGCAAGATCTTCACTTCTACACTCCATGATTCTACCAATAAATGACTAACATGAATTAGTCCATTCAATGCATAAGATGATATCTTTGCTCCCTTTAACTATGTGGGCATAGAGTTAGTCAATGATTCTGTAGTTTTCTCCATGTCAGATAGATGAGCTTCAAGAATTGATAACTTAGGAGTGATTAGGCTTTTCAACAAACAAAATCTTGTCATCATTCTCCCTTTCTCAATATCCAAGACATTAAAATTATCAAGAATCCTTGTAACCTCCCTGTCCATCTCTATTACAGATTGTGAGGAGGTCTCACAACTGTCCATCATACTGTTGAGATTTGCCCTGTCCTTTGCAATAATATCTTCAATATTCTGAATGTGTCTAATAAGGTTCATGCCGTAGCTAAATAGTATCCTTCCATGTGTAACACAACTTCTAGCCTTTGATGTACCTACTCTCAGAATGCCCAAGTCCCATGAAATAAAAAGGAAAACTTCCTTCGACTTCTTCTATTGATAACTCTTCTCTACCTTCTCTCCTGCAATTTTCACTAAAGACTCATAGTGACTATCAAAATCATATGGTGCTAAAATCATATTCTCTGCTTCATCCTTTCCTTGAAAAACAATAGGTACTGGGAGTAGTTTTTTCATAGTATTGACTTCTCTAGTGATTAACTTAGTCTTCTTATCTCCTTTGTGCTCAGATCTTTCTTTTGCTTTTATGAATGTGATGAAAGATAGTCTCATAAATTCATCCTCATCCATACTGTCAACATGAATACTTAAGGTTTTATGCTTGCTTTCCAGCAACAGAGTAGTAGATGTGTCAGGCTCATGTTTTACCTCAACTCTTGCCTCTTCACCTTTTGTTGCATCTGTACCATTTCTCTGTTCAAATTCAACTTTCTGATCTTCCTCTTTCTATTATTCCTCTTCTTCTGCCACTGAGTTGTCAATATTTCTTGCAAATAGATCCTTCTCATCAAGTGAAGTGTCAAGGGTCATAGGCACATCATAAACATAAAAATCTGGTTGCATGACATCTTCTCTCTTCTCAACTCTTACCTCAGTTGCCTTAGAAAATTCACCAATTCCTATAGGTGTAGGCATAGTATGTTTAGGAGGTGGAGTATTCTCAGGAATATCACTCATAAGTATATGATCTAATACCTTCTGAGTCTCCTCTAAAACTTCCTCATATTTTCTGCTCATAATTTTTACTAATCTTTCTTTGGTTCTCAACAAGGGTTTGAGTGCTCCCAATATTATTTCTCTCTCCTGTACTAAAACTACTGGCAATATGTCATCAATAGCTTGATTCCTTATAGCCTCATGTTCAATAATTGCTAGTTGTTTTCTTATCTCTAATTTACCATGTCCTCGGGTATAATTCTCTCTATCTCTAGTAGATTCTTCTTGAAAACAAGTAAGTGATTTACCACTATATCTTCAATCTTTAGTTTATCATATTCCTCATACCTATCACAATATTTGTCTACTAAAACAAGCTTTCCTTTCTCAATAGCTCTCTTCTCCAACATCTTCAAGTCAGGCTTCCATACATGTCTACCACTTGTGGTCTCTTTTTCGGCTTTCTTCTCTTCTCCTCCAGTCCCTGGTTCCTTAGAAGGTGAATCCGGTTTAGTGGATCTTTTGTTTCTCCGAGGTACTATCTTTACTATTTCTTCCTGGGATGTCTTCTATGGTGGTTAGGGGGTGGTTACATCAATTATTGTTGAAGGTGAACTAATTAACTGCTCAATTTTTGGAGGTGGAAGGGTTGCAGTAGCAGTACTTGCCAACACAGAAGATCTCTCTGCTATATTCTTCCTTACTTCTTTCATCTCTTCTTTAGTTAAACCTGCGTTAGCTCCACAGTCATCAATAATGTTTTCTAATTTTATTTTCCTCATACCTCTAGTCTTCTATTATTTGAATTTAGCTATTTTTCTTCATATGTGCCCCATCTCTCCTTAGATGTATCAATTTCAGATACGAAAAAATGTTCAATATTCATAGTTAGAACTTCTGAATTGACTTCATAACCCATAGGGTAACACCATTTCTTTCTAGGTACAACTACGTGAAAACATACACAATCAGTTTCAAACATGAAACAAATTGTATCCTTGTATTTATCAAGTAACTCTTCAGGAATTCTGAATATTTCTTTCATTTGCCTCTGAAGAATCTTTATCATGCCAAATAGTTCACCATCAACCCATGTGTTGTTTTGCCTTTGGTAGCTCTGTGATGTCTAAATACCAATGGATATCCCTTCTCTCCATGCTCTAGGGTGCATTTCTAGGAGGCCTAATTGGGCTAAAAAGGCTACAAGGCCTAAAATCAAGAAAAGGAAGAACTCGATGGTAAACCTTTGAAATAATCCATCAAAGTGGATCAAAATTGGTTGAAAGTGAACAAGGAATAGTAAGGATACCTATTCCTATTGCCAAGAACAGATTGGAAGCAAATTGGATTGATTGAGCCCATGGGTGCATAGTTGGATTGAGAAGGATATGAGAGTGGTTTGAAGTTGGTGGAGGGTTCTAAAAGGAGTAGAGGACCATAGTAGAGTTCTCTGGATAGGGTAGAGAAATATACCCTAGGAAGACAAAAGAGTAGGTCTTGAATAGAGCAAGGAAGCTCGTAGGAGTTAGAGCTCCCCATCAAAGTGGTATAAGAGCCATTGAAAGACTTTGGAAGTGGATTGTGTATGACATAAGGAAGTGAGTCAATTGGAGAAAGCACCATGGTGACCAATGCAGAGTTGGCAAGAGACTTGTCAGAGCAACAAGTCAAGAATAGACTTCTAGAAGAAGCTATGGAGGAGATGAAGTAGAAGTTGTACAGAGTGAAAGTAAAATAAAAGAACAGATAGGAGAGGATAAATAAAAAGGAAAGAATCAAGTTTAAGAGGAGGAAGAACCAGAACCAGACCCTCCATTACCTAAGGAAACTTTCATCAAAGCCCTCAAAGCACTAAGTGGCAAAGCATTAGAAGGCATCTATGTATTCTTTGGCCGAATGGATGCAGAATTGGTGATGGAATGGATTGAGGGTATGGAAAATCACTTTGAATGTGATGGAATCATAGAGGCACAAAAAGTAAAGATAGCCGAATCAAGATTGAGGGGACAAGCATTAACTTGGTGGAAGTTCTTGCAAGAGGAAAGAGAAAGAGAAGGGAAGAAGCCAATAGTCAATTGGAAGACTATGGTGGCTAAGGTGAACGAAAATTATCTACCAAAGGATAATGACATCCAACAACACAAAATGAGATAGAATCTCATACATAAGGATTTAGATGTGGCATCCTACACTGAAGAATTCCAAAAGTTATGCCTTAGGTCCAGAGTGCAAGAGATAGAGAACATTAAAGTTGCTAGGTATCTCAATGGACTTAGGTGGAACATTCAAGAATAGTAAAGCCTCTTTAATTTAAATTTTATTCATGGGTGTTTTCAAATGGTCCTTAAGGTGGAAGAAAAACTTAGAAAGAAGCAAGATTCAAACTCTAGGGGTAGAGGAAGAGGTAGAGACTCTAGAGGAGGAGATAGAGGAGGTTCTAGTGGCAGAAGAAATGAGACCAAAGGTCAAGGAGAATATAAGTTTGTTGAGAAAACAAATGAGTCAAGAAATAGAGGAGGATATGGAAGGGGAAGAATTTTTCACAGTGGTGGAAGAGGTAGATCAGGTGGTTTTGGAAGAATCTCACATTTTGCTTCAATGAAGTGTTATAATTGTGGCTAATTGGGTCACCCTGCCTATATGTGTTCGGATAAGCCATCATCTTCACAAGGTGAAAATAAAATTGCATATGTGCAAGAAGAAGACATGACCAAATAGTCTGAGATAAGTCTAGATTCAGAGAAGGGAGAGAACCTCATGCTTAGGAGGATTTTGATCAAAGAACCTACAAAGGATGAACACAAACAAAGGAGGGCTCTTTTCAGGGCCAAGTGTAAGATTCTTGGAAAGGTGTGTAGGGTCATAATAGACTCAGGGTATACTGATAATGTGATCTCAGAGGAAGCAGTGCAGAAGTTAAAATTGACTAAGATACCTCATGTTTGTCCTTACAAAGTAACTTGGTTGAATAAGGGGCAAAACATATTGGTCAATGAAAAAGTGTGGGTTGATTTCACTATAGGCAAGTATCAAGACAAGATACTTTGTGATGTGCTACCAATGGATGCATGCCATCTGTTTCTAGGAAGACCATGGAAATATGACAGGGAGGCAGTCCACCATGGCAAGGAGAATAAGTAATCATTCAAGAAGAATGGAGTTACTTATAAGATACAGTCTTTGATAGAGGAAGATATAGTGGAGAAGATGGATTCCAATACTCTTATAATGAGTGGGAAATAATTCCTAAAAGACATGAAGGAGGAAGAAGGAATTGGTTATGCAATCTTGGTTAAACCAAAGGAAGAAGAGACACCCAATCAAGAAGCACCCATGCCCGCAAAAGTCAGATAGTTGTTGGATCAGTTTCAAGACATCATATGTGAAGGGACACCAGCTACACTACCTCCAAAAAGAGAAATCACTCACCAGATTGATTTTGTGCTAGGGGCATCTCTGCCAAACAAAGATGCATACAAGATGACACTAGAGGAGAATAAAGAGATTGCAAGGCAAGTTCAAGAGCTATTGGATAAGGGTCTGATAAGAAAGATCACCAATCCACATGTTGTTCCAGTGGTATTGGCTCCTAAAAAGGGATGTAAGTAGAGAATGTGTACTAACTCTAGGGAAATAAATAGGATAACAATAAGGTATAGATTTCCTATTCCTATAATAGAAGATTTAATGGATTGCTTAGGGGGTGCTAAGTACCTCTCAAAGATTGATCTTAAAAGTGGTTATTATCAGATTAGGATGAAAGAGGGGATGAGTGGAAGTCAGCTTTTAAAATCATAGAGGGGTTATATGAGTGGTTAGTAATGCCATTTGGGCTTACAAATGCACCTAGTACTTTTATGAGGGTCATGAATGAAGTCTTAAAGGATTACATAGGGGGATTTGTGGTATTATACCTAAATGATATCCTCATCTTTAGCAAAACAAAAGACGAGCACATGAAGAACCTAGAACTTGTGTTGAAGAGGCTACAAGAAGAGAAGTTGACCATAAATCTTGAGAAGAGTGAATTCATGAAACAAGAGTTAGTCTACCTAGGATTTGTAGTCTCCCAAGGTGACTTGAAGATGGATAAAAGAAAATTTGAAGCCATTTTGAGTTGTCCTACTCCTAAGACAGGGACTGAAGTGAGAAGCTTCCATGGGTTGGCCCAATTCTATAGGAATTTTGTAAGAAGATTCATTGAAATATGTGCACCTATCCTAGATACCATAAAGGGTGGAGTCAAGACAAAGTTCATATGTGTTACAGTATCTATTTATCTTCACTTATTAATTAGATCATGTTGATTTAATTATTAAGTTGTCTATGTACTCTATTTTCACTTAAGCTGTCTCTAAGGTGCATATAATTAATATTTTATATTAATTATATTGCACAACTTAGCTTTTACATTTTTAGGGTTTTGTTCACCTTTAAGGTTGAACTTTTGTAATTATTGTTTCATTACTTTGGAATACAATTTCCTCTCACTCCGCTGAGATTTTCCAAACTTGTGCTTCTGTCTCTTTGGTTTCCTTTCAACAATAGGTTATTTGCATGCAGGTGTTCTTGGCGATCTGTGAAGTTGGATTTCTCAACTTCTACATGGTATCAGAGCTTCCCTGTTGCTACCTGGTCTAAGGGTTTTTTGAAGTCGTGAGTCACAGACGAAAGCCATAACTTCTTTGGGGTTTTTTCTTCATTTTGGACAAGGCACTATTTTTTGGAGCACTTTGAGCCAAAACGAACTCCACCATTACGTTCAGAAGGCCCAGAAGAGTCAAAATACATATAAAGTTCGCTGGTTTTAGTCACAGTGACCCCAGAGGAAAATTTTCTCCCTCCTAGGCCGTACGACACGAATTTCAAGACAATTTTTTTTAAAAAAAAATGTATTGATTTTTTAGGGTTTTTTAAACCCCGCGTAGTGTAGCCAGAGCGCGCCACCCCCGCGCCACCCCGGCCCAGCCCGGCCCACGCCGCCCACCAGCCACCGCAACCGGCGGAGCTGCCGCCCGGGAACCTCCCGGCCGCCACCGCCACCACCACCGCCGGCGGCGCCAACAACCAGCCCACCACTGCCGGACCACCTGCCAACGACAGGTGACATCAGAAGTGACGTCACTTGCCAGTTTTTTTCGACAGCTTTTTCAAACTTTTCCTACAATTTTTTTATTTTTTCGGCAACCGAAAAATTTTTCCGACCAACGGCCATACGACCGTCAAATTTTGTGCCGCAGACGGGCGACATCCGTTTGACCGTCAAAATTTTTCCCGTGTCTGGTTTTTTCCAGAGAGTTATTTTTCGGAGGCATCATTGGTTTTTTGGCCATAACTTGAGCATACGGTGTCCGTTTTTGAAAAATGAAACATCGTCGAAAAGGTGTTTTCAAGCCGGACGCAATGGTGCTAGTCTTGATTGCTGATTCGACCGTTTGATCCCTCATTTTTGGTGTTGAAGTCAAGGCTTTTGTTTCCTCCATCTCTGCATCTAGCGTCCAGGTTTTCTTCTTATTTTTTGTGCTTTCAGTAATTATTTATTTGTTGTATGGGGGGATAGAATTATACATTGTGGGGGGTGTTTTTGCTTTCTATCATTTAAATTCAGAAATGACCCTTCTACATCCGTCTTCTTCTTCTCTCAATGTCGGACCCCTCTGTGGCCCGGCTGACACCACACAATTACCACACTTGGAAAGCACACATGACCGGCCTACTAATGTCACGTGGCTTATGGTCATGTCTCAATGAAAACCAACTTGTCCTGCAGCGTCCTTTTGAGGTTCTTCAGCATAGGAATAAAATGGATGAAGCCATGGGCTTGATTGCACTGAACATCTCCGGCAGTCTCCTTTTTCACCTGGATGATTTGACAACTCCTAGGGCCATTTGGGGTAAGTTTTTAGATTTGTTTGGCACAATGAATGAGTTCCGGGAACTACAACTTGGTGCAGAGCTGACCACTTTGACTTCTACCAGCTTTCCCACTATGGAGGACTTCTTGATGAAGTTCAAATCTCCGCGCTCAGTTTTGCAAGGACGTGGGAGAAAAAAGACAGATGATGAGTGTATCTTCTTGATACTCTCAAAGTTGAGAGGACAGTATCAGATCTTTTCTTCTACTTTCTACTCCACCATGGATGCTTTGGGTACTAGACACACCATGCCTTCATTCGAGA
>MU225509.1:1318402-1350265 GCA_018584345.1 Thuja plicata | reverse complement strand
GATTCAGCAGGCAATGAGTATTCCTCCAAACCTGCACAGAAAACTGATTCCAAACCTCCAGCTAACCCTTCCAAGGGTAAATCTTCTTCGAAGTCTACTGAGTCTACCTCCAAGACTAAGAAGAAATTAGTTGAGACCTGTAGCTTTTGTGGAACGGATGGACATCCTGTTTCTAGGTGCTGGAAATGTTTGGAGGCTTTAGAAGAAGCCGTGCAGGAGCATCACATTTCAGCTCCTCGGTCCACATCCTCCCTTGCAGGGAAAGGTCATGCTCTTACTTCACGGGAAATAACTTCTGGGCCCACCTGGATTCTTGATTTTGGTGCCTCTCACCACATGACTCACACTCAGCAGGTTGTCACCTCACTTGCTCCTTGTGCTACTTCACAGATTGCTGTTGGGAACTCATCTCATCTTTCAGTTTTGGGTTCTGGTTCTGTTGCATTACCTGGGGGTTCTCTTCAGGATGTTCTTTTTGTCCTTGACATTTCGACGAACCTATTGTCTATCTATCCGATTTGCCACTTTGGCTCTGGTAAGACAATTGAGTTATCACCACATGATGTGGTTATTTAGGACTTACATGATTCTGATACGATTGTGGCTACTGGGAGTGTTGACACTGCATCCCGCCTATACAGATTTGATGGATTTGAGTCTTCTACTGGCACAGGTTCCTATCTTATAGCACATGCAAACTCAATGAGCAGACTTTGGCATGAGTGTTTGGGCCATGTAAATTATAGATATCTTCAGCAGATGAGCACATAGGCACTTGTTCTTGGGCTTCCACAGATTACTTGCACTAATGGGGTTTGTCAGGGTTGTGTTCTTGGCAAACAACATAGGGATCCTTTTCCTCACGGACGAGCTACTCGTGCTTTGGCACCATTGGAGTTGATTCATAGTGACCTCATGTTGTTTCCTACTCCTTTTTCTGGTGCCAGATATGTGCTTACTTTCATTGATGACTTCTCCAGGCACACATGGGTGTACTTTTTGAAGTACAAGTCTGATGTCTTTGATTCATTTCGAGTCTTTAAGACATTTGTGGAGAAGCAATCTGGTCTTTCTATTCGCCGGATACGCACAGATAATGGGGGGGAGTATGTGAAACAAGCTTTCAGGGATTTTTGCTCTGAACATGGTCTTCAGCATCAGTTTTTAGTGCCCTACACCCCTCAGCAGAATGGTGTGGCTGAGAGAAAGAATAGAACACTTCGGGAGATGGCTAATTGTATGATATAGTCCAGGTCCATGGATTCGTCCTTTTGGGAAGAGGCAGTCAATTGTGCCAACTATATTCAGAATCGGATGCCTCACAAGGCAGTTTGACATATGACTCCTAAGGAGGCTTGGTCTCATGTCAAGCCTAATGTATCTTCATTCTGAGTTTTTGGTAGTGAAGCATGGACATTTGTGCTAGATGCTCAGAGGAGAGCAATGGAGCGGAAGAGCCAACACCTCATTTTTGTTGGCTACTGCGAGGATGTTAAGGCATACAGGTTGTTTGACCCTGATTCTAGAGAGGTCCTATTACGACGGGATGTCCAGTTTGATGAGTGCCTTCTTGCAGTAGATAGCCCACTTCCAGAGTCTACTTCACTTACCACTACTCCCTCATCTCTTCCAGTTTCTCTTGAGGATGATGATCTTGGTGATCCCCATTTACCTCCACCACAGGATCCTCCACCGATGCCTAGATGGGCTCGTGTTACAGTTGATGCTACAAGATCTCTGGCTGGTGACCCTTCCACTTCTCGTTGCACTCGGTCTCATATTGCGGGTTCTAGTCTTCTGAGTCATGCTATTTGTGGTGTTCCTCAGACGTTTGCGGCAGCGACAGGACATACTGAGTGGGACAGTGCTATGGAGGAGTATTCTTCTTTGATGAAGAATCACACTTGGGATCTTTGTTCTCTTCCTAAGGGAAGAAAGTTAGTGTGATGCAAGTGGTTGTATCGTACTAAGTTTGTTGCTGATGGTTCTATTGATAAGTACAAGGCACGTCTTATTGCAAAGGGTTTTTCACAGGTTGAGGGTATTGATTACACTGAGACATTTGCCCCTGTCGCCAAGATGAACTCTATTCGCCTTGTCTTATCCCTCGCAGCTTCTCAGGGATGGCCCATTTTTCAGATGGATGTGAAGAATGCTTTCTTGCACGGTGATCTTACTAAGGAGATTTACATGGAGCAGCCTTAGGGATTTGTGCAGGATTCCTCCTTGGTTTGCAGACTTCGGCATTCTTTGTATGGTCTCAAACAGGCCCCTCGGGCTTGGTATGAGAAGATGGACTCCTTTCTGCTTTCTACAGGATTCACACGCTATCATTCTGATCGTATAGTCTACATTCAACGTCTTGAGGATGAGGTTTTGATCCTTGTGCTATATGTTGATGATCTTCTCATCATAGGTAGCTCATCTTCTATGATTCAGGATGTCCAACGCGCATTGATGGAGCAGTTTGAGAGGACTAACCTTGGTCTATTACACTTCTTTCTAGGTCTGCAGATTGTTCATTCCCCTACTGGGATCTTTGTTTACCAGCAGAAGTATGCTCTTGACATGCTTCGGTGCTTTGATATGCTTGGTTGCAAGCCTGCTCCCACACCTTTTCAGTCGGGTGTTACTTTGTCTACCTCTTGCACTTCGCCTTCAGTGGATCCTACATTGTATCGGCAGTTGGTTGACAGTTTGTTATACCTGACACACACTCGTCCTGATCTCTCCTTTGCAGTTGGTCTAGTCTCTCTGTTCTCACATGAGCCTCATGAGAGTCATTGGCAAGCTGCCAAGCGTATTTTGAGATACATCCAGGGCACACTTATGTATGGCATTCATTACACATCAGAGCGCCCTCACATCATTGGCTTTACTGACTCAGATTGGGCTGGTGATGTTGATGATCAGAAGTCTACTTCTGGCTTTGTTTTTTGTCTTGGCTCTGGTCCTATTACATGGTCGTGCAAGAAGCAGAATGTTCACGCACTTTCATCTACAGAGGCTGAGTACAGAGCAGTAGTGCATGCTAGTTAGGAGATTCTATGGCTTCCACAGTTGATGACTGAGTTTGGCTTTCTTCCTAATCGCCCCACTATTCTGTGGTGCGATAATCAGAGTGTTATTCACATTTCCCACAACCCGGTGGAGCATCAGCGCACTAAACACATTGAGCTTCATATGCATTTCATCCATCAGCAAATTCAGGATGGTGTTCTCACTTTGGAGTACATTCCCACTGACGCACAGGTTGCTGACATCTTCACCAAACCTTTTGCATCTCTGCGCTATCTTCAGTTGCGTTCTATGCTTGGGGTGACAGAAGTTATCCTTGGGGGGTCTTGTTGAGACCTTCCTTCCTTCATGTTTTTTTTTTCAGCATGTTTGTTTTATCTCTTTTTGGAGAGGGGGTTTTCCCACTAGGCTTTCTCCTTTATCTCTGGTTCGTAGAGATTTCCTTGTATTGGGTATCTGATCAGGCCTTGTTCTCGGGAGCCACTTTTCCTGCTTTCATAGCTGTGCTAGGTTAGCTTACCTCCTGAGCTTCGCTTAAGGGGGGGTGTTAGAGTATCTATTTATCTTCACTTATTAATTAGATCATGTTGATTTAATTATTAAGTAGTCTATGTACTCTATTTTCACTTAAGTTGTCTCTTAGGTGCATATAATTAATATTATATTGTGCAACCTAGCTTTTACCTTTTTAGGGTTTTGTTCACCTTTAAGGTTGAACTTTTGTAATTATTGTTTCATTACTTTGGAATACAATTTTCTCACTCCGCTGAGATTTTCCAAACTTGTGCATCTGTCTCTTTGGTTTCCTTTCAGCAACAGGTTATTTGCATGCAGGTGTTCTTGGCGATCTGTGAAGTTGGATTTCTCAACTTCTACAATATGGACCAAGGAAGCCAATGAAAGGTTTGAAAGATTGAAGAAGGAAGTGGCTACCCAACCTATACTGGTGTTGCCAAGTTTTGACAAATTATTCATTGTGGAATGTGATGCTAGCAACATAGCAATGGGTGCAGTCCTAATCCAAGAAGGAAGACCACTGGCATTCTTTAGTGAAAGGTTAAATGAAGAAAAGTCTAGATTCTCATCCTATGATCTAGAGCTTTATGCATTGGTGCAAGCGCTTAAGAAGTGGAGGCATTATTTGTTTCCAAAGAATTTGTTGTAGACACTGACAACCAGACCTTAAGCTACATAAATACACAAGATAAGCTTATTTTAAGACATATAAAGTGGATGGAGTTTTTGCAATCATACACCTTTACAATCAAGCATAAGAAGGGGTTAAACAACAAGGCTGCAGATTCACTTAGTAAGAGGTTGCTTACTATTCAATAAATATAGTTGCAGAGCACAGGGGTTGAAGGATTCAAGGATCTTTATGAAGGAGATGAAGATTTCTCAGAGATCTATAAGGTGTGTACTGATTTTGAAAATCATTTTCATAGTGAATATTTTGACTATACTTTACAGAATGGTTTACTGTTTAAGAGGAAACAACTATGTGTTCCAAGGGGTTCCATGAGGGAGATACTCATCCAAGAGAAGCACAATGGCAATTTGAGTGGATACTTTGGGTTAAACAAGACCCTAGACCTAGTGGAGAGATTCTATTGGTGGCCTAAAATGCAGAAAGATATAAGGAGGTATTTTGAGCAATGTGGAGTATGTTAGAAGGAAAAGGGGACATCATCAAATCCAAATATTTACCAACCATTGCCCATCCCAAATAAACCATGGGAGTGCATAATTATGGATTTGATAGTGGGGTTACCTAGGACACCAACTGGTTTGGATAGTATGTTTGTGGTAGTGGACAGATTCAGTAAGATGTGTCACTTTATCCCATGTAAAACAACACATGATGCCAGTCACATTGCCCATATTTTCTTCAAGGAGATAGTAAGGATACATGAATTGCCAATGAGCATAGTTGCAGATAGAGATGTGAAATTTATGGAACACTTTTGGAAGACCCTCTGGAAAAGACTAGGTACTAATTTGGCTCATAGTTCTGCATATTATTCACAAACGGATGGCCAAACAGAGGTAACCAACATAGTTCTTGGTAATTTTTAAAGATGTTTGATTAAAGAGTATGGGAAAAGATGGGAACAAGTCATCCCACAAGTAGAGTTTTCCTATAATGATAGTGCAAATAGGACTACTGGTAGGATTCCATTTGAGATTGTGTATGGATTACATCCAAGGGGTGTTCTTGAGCTTAGAGATCTCAAAGGTTATGAAGGGATCAATGGACATGCAAATGACTTTGCTAAGTCAATGAGAGAGGTCCATGAGAAAGTGAAGAAGACTCTAATGGAGGAAAATCAAAAGCTTAAAGCTAAGAAGGATGAAGGGAGAAGAGACTAATAGTTTCATATAGGAGACTTGGTGATGGTATTTTTGAACAAAGCTAGGCTACAGAAGGGTATACCAAGAAAACTGCAGATGAAGAGGATTGGACCATGTAAGGTGTTGGCTAAGTATGGCCTCAATGCATACAAGATAGATATACCAAAGGATATGTCCATTTCTCCCATTTACAATGTGAAGGAATTGATTCAGTATAAGGGTCCAGAAATAGATGAGGGAAAGTACAATACAAAGGTGACTAAGGAAGTGGTAGAACTCCAAGTACCTGATCAGATCAAGCCACAAGTGGAGAGAATTCTGGATTCAAGAGTGAAGAAGAAGACTAGGAGTAAGACTTACATGGAGCATCTAGTCAAATGGGAGCAACAACCTGAGTCAGAAGCTACTTGGATAGCAGAGAGTGACTTTAAGAAGCATGACATATGTTTGGAGTTTTTCACACCTCAGGTACCTTGATTTTCTTATTGCAGGGGGAGAATGATGCAGGAGCACCTTCAGGTCTCCATGAAGATCTTTGCAAATTTTGGCTTGTAGGTGGTTCTAGCTAACCACCAAGGTAATAAGGACTAAGGATAAATTCCCAAGATGTGTTTGTAAATAGGATTTGTTTAGGTTTGTTTGTGTTGTGGTCCAAGAAGGTCCTAATAGTCTGTTTTGCACTAGGTGACTAGAAAAGTCAAAGTTGGTCAGCAAAGGCCAAAATACCAAAATGAAGGGAAAGGTGCTATTTGAGTGTTTTTAAGGTGTTTTAGGATCCAATGGAATTATTTTGGATCTAATTAGGAAGGTAAGGTTAGTGGAATTTCAAACTTGCAAAAATTGTAAAAGTTGCTCATGACAACTTTGCAACTTTGCAAAGTTGTCATGACAATATTTCTTAAAATCTAGGAAATAGCTTTTAATGTGTTCAAATCCCGACCTTAGGGTCTGAGCATGGAGGGATAAAATATATAAGGTCATAAAAACCCTAATCTAAGGTTTGGACCTCAGATTGTACAGACTATGTTTTAAAAAGTGCAAGATTTAGATCGTTTTGTGTAACAAAGCCTTCATCCAGACCTTTAATGGATTGAATGGATTAATATAATGAACTGAGAATTTTGATTCTTGTTATGTAGTTAATCTTGGTGGAGTTTATTTGGTAGTTTAGTACTTCTGTTAGTAATTTCATAAATTCTTCAAGTTTTATTGGTTCACTGTCTTGTCTAGAGCTAGTCATGTAAATATAATTCCCACTTGAGTTCCAGTGGTTGAAATTCAATAGAAACTCGGAATAAAGTAGGGGAATTTACAAATATGGATTTTGGAGTCTGTGTGTGTAGGGGAGCTATTATTACAACCAAGCCCTAGGCGAGTACAAAATTATTCTGGCTAGGAGCTTGTATAGTGCAGTGGCAAGAGAGCTTGCTAGATGGATTGGTTTGAGCCAATCATTGGTGGAAGAGTGTAGGGGAATGTGTCCTTGATATGTGTATGCAAGGAGAAGAGTAGAGGAGGCCATCAGAGAATATTTTAAGAGCAAAGAAACCAGACTGGATGGCATGCCCTATAAACCCTTAAAAATAGGGGTTTGTTGGAAGTCCTATGTACAGACAACTTGGGGACTTAAAACCTAGAAAATCCTAGAGCCTAGGTTGAAATTATAAATAGTCTATAGTCAGTTTAGTGGGTTACTAAGGGTAGTTGGGAGGTACTCCAAGATTTTAGTTTCTAGGAGGCCTAATTGGGCTAAAAGGCTACAAGGCCTAAAATCAAGAAAAGGAAGAACTCGATTGAAAACCTTTGGAAGAATCCATCAAAGTGGATCAAAATTGGTTGAAAGTGAACAAGGAATAGTAAGAATACCTATTCCTATTGCCAATAACAGTTTGGAAGAAAATTGTATTGATTGAGCCCATGGGTGCATAGTTGGATTGAGAAGGATATGAGAGTGGTCTGAAGTTGGAGAGTTCTAAAAGGAGTAGAGGACCATAGTAGAGTCCTTTGGATAGGGTAGAGAAAGATACCCTAGGAAGAACAAAGAGTAGGTCTTGAATAGAGCAAGGAAGCTCTTAGGAGTTAGAGCTCCCCATAAGAATTGACTAAGCAAAGACAGTTGCTATCAGATAGTTCACTAGATTGTATATTTCGTATATACACTTGTATTTTGGACTGTAAGTCTTGAGGGTGGATTTAACCTTCTTTAAGCAGTGTGCTTGGGTAGTGAGCCCACTGTTACTCTTGATTCCTAACAAAGTTTGTCCTTTAACAGGGACTGTGTACTGTAATGCATCAATAAGCTCCTAACAGGGCTAAATATTTTAAGAGCGATACTATACTCTCAATACATTATTTGTGGGTGATAATTCCCATTGGGGTTTTACCTTTAACAGGGTTTCCTCAACAACAAAGGATTGTTTTATTGTGTTGGAATTTACTTTGTTATCATTTGGATTAAAGTTTAATGTTTAATAATCAGTCTCACAACTAATTTACCCCCCCCCCTCTCAATTGTGTTGGTGGACTATTGTTCCTAACAATTGGCATCAGAGATACTGGTCCTTAGAGAGAAAGCTTAACAACTTGAGGTGATTCTAAAGATGACATTCTATAGGAAGGATAGTCCAAAGTTTGATCCTGGAAACTTTGACAGTTGGAAGAACAAGATGAGAACATATTTTATATGCTTGGGAGTCGACTACTGGATGATTACAAAGAAGGATGTACAGATGAAGGCCAAGGATGAACTAGATAAGGTTGATGAATAATAAAAGAAGATATTTTCATATAACATGGTCACAAGGGAAGCACTGATAGTGCACTCTCTGAAGGTGAATTCACAAAGGTTAAAGATTTGGATTCTTCACATGACATTTGGACAAGATTGGAAGCACTATATGAAGGAGATAAGTTTACTAAGAAGTCAAAGTTACAGAACTGGAAAACAAGGATGGAAATTTTGAAAATGAAAGGCGATGAAAATATTAGAGCATATGTACGGAGAGTTACTGAGGTTGTTATTGGGATCAGAAACTCTGGAGGCACATAGAGTGAGGCATAAGTGATTGAAAAAATTATTAGATCTTTGACACATGTTTACAAGACTAAAGTGCAAGCTATAGAAGAGATTATACCCTTGACAATGAACTTTAATAAAGAGATGTTGATTGCAAAATCAACTACTTTTGAGGTTGTAGAGCTGAGAGATTAATTACCTAAACTTGAGACAACATTCAAGGTGACTAAGGATAAAAATAAAAAAGACTTTATCACGAATTGCGAGCACCAGTAGTAGTGACTTGAGAGAAGAGCTTGGTGCATATGTTGATGAAGGGGAACAAATACATGAAGAAGAAATAAAGTTAGATGAAATTGTGGCCCTGATCTATAGAAAAGAAAAGAGAGGTAAGGGTATGTTTGAAAGAAAGTTACCTCTGAAATGTTTTTCATGCAATAAGATAGGTCATTTTGCATCTAGATGTCCTACAAGGGTTCCAAAGCATAAATCTAAGTTTTATAAACTTAAGTATTCAAAGGATAAGGAATGTTACTATGCTAGTGAAGGCGTTTCTTATGTTGATGCTATTGATTATGATGAGATTGAATTTATTTCTATCGAGGATGATAAAGCTATTCATGAAGAAAGAGCCTTAGTATCTCATGTTGAAAATAAATCTGAATGGGTCATAGGCAGTGGTTGTTCACACCATATGACAGGAGATAGAAATAAGTTTGTTAAACTGAATAAGTATGATGGTTGTGTTGTGAGATTTGGTGACAATACTCCTAAGCTTATCATTGGAGTTGGATCTATTTCTTTGGATGGAAAGACCAATATTGACAATGTATTACTTGTAGATGGACTTAAGCATAATTTGTTGAGTGTTGGACCACTAGTGGACAAAGGTTTCAATTAAAATTAATTTTTGGAAAATGATCTATCAGAAGTAAGTCATGAGACTTGATCGCATCTGGTACTAAATCTAGAGGTAATGCATTTGAATTGAATACACCTGAGGCTTCTTGTTTTTTTGCAAAGGTAGATGAACGTTGGTTATGGCATATAAGATTTTATTATGTTAATTTTGATAATATTGTGAAGGAAAGTATGACTAATATTGTTAGAGATCTACCAAAGATTGTGAAACCATCTAACACCATGTGTAGAGAATGTGTCATGGAGAAGCAGACTAGAAGCAGTTTTAAAAGAAAATCTTACTCAACAAAAGGGAAGTTGGACCTGTGTGGTCCTACAAGAAAAAGATCTTTCTACGGTGAAAGTTATTTTATATATTTTGTTGATGATTTTTCTAGGATGATGTGGGTTACATATCTAAGAGACAAATCAAAGGCATTTGATAGATTCAAGATATTCAAAGCAAAAGTTGAGAATGAATCAGGCTTAAAGATAAAATGTTTGAGATTAGATAGAGGTGGAGAGTTTACTTTAGATTTTTTCAATACCTACTATGAAGAGCATGGAATATACAGACAAACATATGCTCCTAGGACACCACAATAGAATGGCATAGCACAGCAGAGAAAAAAACAATATTAGATGTTGCTAGAACTATGTTGCTGGAAGGAAATGCATCACATGTTCATTGGAGAGAAGCTATTGGTACTTATGTGCATACTTTGAAAAGAATTCATATCAGAGAAGGAACAAGTAAGACTACTTATGAATTATGGTTTAATCATACTCCTACTATGAAATATTTTAGAATATTTGCTATTAAATGCTATATCAAAAGAGATGTTGAGATAGGAAAGTTTGATGCTAGAAGTGATGAAGGGATCTTCCTCAGTTATTCCACTAAAAGCAAAGCTTATAAATATTTCAATATGAGATTGAGGAAAATGATTGAAAGTGCTAATGTGAGGATAGATGAAAAGTTCCATATTCAAGAGAGAATATATGATTGTAATAAAACTATAGAGATAAAGGAGATTACTGCAGATCAAGAAGAAGCTTTTGAGATATACTATGAGATCAAGGTATGTCAATGTGACTCAAATGATCCTAAGACTCTGAGGTATGTTAAGAAAAATATCCTAAAGATCAAATTATTGGAGATGCAAATAGAGGAATGATGACAAGATCGAGATTAAGAGATGAAATTTGCTTGATTTCTCAAGGTGAACCAAAATCTACTGATGAGGCATGTAGAGATGAATCTTGGAATAAAGCTATGCAAGAAGAATTAGAATAGATAGAGAATAATAACACTTGGGAACTGGATCCTAGACTTAAAAATAAGAATATTATAGGAACTAAGTGGGTTTTCAGAAATAAGATGAATGAAGAGGGAATGGTTATAAGAAATAAGGCAAGACTGGTTTGTAAAGGCTACTCGCAAGAAGGCGGCGTAGACTTTGAAGAAAAAATTTCTCATGTTGCTAGGTCGGATTCAGTAAGCTTATTTCTTTCTTATGCTGCACACAAAGACTTGAAACTATATCATATGGATGTGAAATCTGCATTCTGAATGGAGATCTAGAAGAGGAAGTATATATTGAGCAACCTAATGGATTTCCTTTAACAGAAGATGAGGATATGGTTTGCAAGTTGAAGAAAGCTTTGTATGGACTTGAAAAAGCACCAAGAGCATGGTATGCAAGATTGGACAGGTATCTACTTCGTCTTGGCTTCAGAAAAGGTAACATAGACAACAATTTGTACTTAAGAACTAGTGGAGATGGAATTCTAATAGTAGAAGTTTTTGTTGATGATATCATTTTTGGAGGAAACGATGAAATTAGTAAAAATCTCTGTAAAGAAATGGAAAATGAATTTGAGATGTCAATGATTGGTGAGATGAAATTTTTCCTTAGATTGCAAGCATGGATTACAGATCTTGGATCATATTTGATGAATTATAATTGATGTTTACTTGTTATAGGTACCGTATATATCTCAACAAGGGGTTAAATAATTATTTGTATATTGAGAAATCTTGATTGGCCAACCTAATTAATTATTGTAATAGGGTATATATGAGAGATTTTATTTTGGAAAAGTGTGATTTGTGGAAGAGACAATGAAATGTGGAAGCTGCGAGTTTGTTTGTGTGAAGTCTGTTGGATGTAGAGCAGAAATTTTGATTATGTTACTTCATTGGAACTGACCAAGAAAAGACAGTTGCTATTGGACAGTTCATTGCATTGTATATTTCCTATATACACTTGTATTTCAGACTATAAGTCCTAAGGGTGGATTTAACCTTCTTTAGGTAGTGTGCCTGGGCAGTAGGCCCATTGTTACTCTTGACTCCTAATAGGGTATGTCCTTTAACAAGGACTCTGTAGTCTAATGCATCAATAAGCTCCTAACAAGGCTAAATTTTTCAAAAAGGATACTATACTCCCATTACATTATTTGTGGGTGCTAATTCCCACCAGGGTTTTACCTTTAACAGGTTTCCTTGACAACAAAGGATTGTGTTATTGTATTGGAATTTACTATGTTATCATTTGGATTAAAGTTTTGGTTTATAAATTTTAATGGTTAATAATATGTCTCACAACTGATTCATCCCCCCCCTCTCATTTGTGTTGGTGGACTATTATTCCTAACATAACTCAATGTTAAATTTATAAAGGATGGGATGAATATTTTTGAATTTGAAGAGAAAGATTTACTGCATGAAGTGCTGGCAAGGGAACAACTCTTTGGGAAGACGAAATCTAGGAAGTGTTGGCTCAAAGCTAGATACATGAACACAATTTTTTTCCATTGTTTGGTCACGTTTCAACGTATGTCCAACTAGATCAATGTCATCAAAGATATGGAGGGAAATGTGCTTTCTGATAATGACAGTATTAATGTTGAGTTTGCTCTATTTTTTCTATATTACTTAATGACATCCATGATAATGGGGATCAATAGAATGATGTGGATAATTTCATCCCTCACATCATTGATGAGGGTTAGAATAAAACATTGGTGAAGTGTTACCTTTGAAGAGGTGAGGGCAACCTTGTTTTCGCTCGGAGAGACAAAGCCTAGGGGCCAGATGGCTTTCCAAGAATTTTTTTCCAGAAGGCTTGGGATACTATCCATAAAGATTTGTGGCAGGTGGTGGAGGAGTCCAGTGCTAGAACATACTGTAACCACCTGGATTTGGTCTGCTCTAACCATAGACCCTATTTTCCCTTAGTATGATCATACCCCCAATTATGTCTAGACAACTCTTCAATCGGCTGGCATAATTCATTCAAATCAAATTTAATCTCCTAAGTGATTCAATCACTAAATTTTATTAATCACCTTAGCCAATCAAAACCAATCAATTCAATACAAATCAATTTAAATCAATATCTGGCTAAGGTAATTAATTTAAAACGAATTAAATGGAATCCCTATTATATCTAATCACTTGCAAAAGCCTATCTTCTAGCTTAAATTAATCTAATTAATTGACTATAGTCCTAATTAATTATATAAAGCAATAAAAAGCTTAAATGATTATTTTTCTTAATTTTGAATGAATATATTAATTATAATTCATTTCATTAATATTCCCCTTAACCCTAGCCTAACCTATCTCAACCACCTTAACCCTGGGTTCAAACCCATCCCAACCTATTCCCCCCATGCTAAGCCTAATCCTAATCTTAATCCTATCCTAACCCACTTCCTAATGTTGTCACATTCCTAATCCTGTGATTAGGAATCCAACCCACTTAAGAAAGTCAACTTTCTCAAGCTGGACTCTAAACCCTCACCATGCCTCTTAAATGCTTACATTTAATGCATATGTCTTCCACCATGTCTCATTAATGTCTCTTACACCTAATTAATGGTTTTTACACCTCCATTAATGACCCTTGTCCCCCCTCTCTCTCCTCATTTCTTCTATAAATAGAATGAGTTTTTCAGCTCAAATGACCATTAATTTTAGAGTTGAAAAGCATTGTTATGTTGTTTAGATTAATTGTGAATTCATATTGCATAGTAGTTTTGATATTATGCATTGTTATTATCATACTTTTTAGAGTTAATATGCATGTTTAGTGAGCATTTAGATTAGTTTTGATTCAAATCTTCCATTCTTAGGTTGTATATGTCACTAATCTGTGCATAATCTGAGGGCATGATTATGACATTCTTCAAACTCCTCCTAGATAGGAATCAATAGATCAGTTTTAGTATTCAGCTTCAAACCCTTGCTTTTTATGATTTTCCACTAATATAATGATCTATTGAAGTGTCGTGTTGTAGATAACAGGTGCACTAATTAACACACATTTCTGGTGACTACTGTGGGACCCGATTTTAGATTTTGCCTCATTTCAAGTTCATTTTTTACTAATTTGTTTTCCCAGATTTCAGGTACAGGCTCGTTTCTGGTCCTAAAGGCTCACATACAGTATACGCCCTCACATGACAGAAATCTAGGATCGCATCCGAGATTCCCTGAGTCATTTCCAGTACAGGCTCGCATCTGGTCAACAGTCTGTTGTATCTGGTAGCATAAGCTCGTATTTGGTATATTACATTGTATCCTAGATTTCTAGGATTGTATCTGGTTAAAAACTTTGCATACTCCATTGCCTAACCTCTAACATTTTGATCAGTTGTGGTTTTGGTATTTTGAACAGCCTAACTTGTGTTTGCAGATTCCTATTAGAGCTGAAAAGAGCAAAAAGAAAAAGAATACTGACTTGTGGTTTTTCAGGTTGTCATCCCCTTATCTTGACCTCCATTTCATTTTTGTCTTTCAAACTAAGAACCAATTTTCTTCTCATTTGTTAAATCAATTAAATAAGTATGCTCTTTTCCTTTAAAGGAAAATCAGAAAATCAAACATTGATTTAAAACTTGAAAAGAAAATGGAGTAACTGAACAAGGTAAACAACTCACTCTTTAACTTCATTTTGGGAAAGTAATTAAACAACACAAAGCATTAAATTTTGTGGGATAATTGAACAACTCTATTGTCTAAAATTTGGAAAATAGTAATTAAACAAGCAAATCACCTAATTTTGGGGAAACTGAACAATCAAACTTTGCTTTCAAAGTACTATGTTTTTATAAATTAGGAACATTTAAATCGAGCTCAAATAGCTTGAGGGGATGAACCTCTGATTGGAGTGTTTTGGGAGGAAATGACATGGACTAGGAGAGTATGCTTTTCTTATTTCGAAGAATCTGAAATCTAGAAATCCTACACTCGTCAATCCTTTGTATGTTTATTAAATAGTAGAGGGCCTGCCGGTTGAGGAAAAAATCTCCCAGGAACGACCCAAGTGAGGAAAGGTTTTCTGCCAACCCTTCCAACTCACTATAAATAATTGCTTCCTCGTAGGCCAAAGCCTCGGAAAACGGAATCGGTTTTGCTCTTGGAATTTCAACATCATTCTTTGAACATGCTTGGGAATGTGTAGAGCGGAGCCGCTTGAATCTTGCTTGCAAGACCACGTATTTGAGTACTCATAGAGCTATACGCCTCAATTTTGCCTTATGTAATTCTATGAGAGACGGTTTCGAATGGATTGTCCCATCATAAACAACGAACTTCATAGACAAAACTACCTGATTCATCTCTGAAAGGGTGATAATCTTTGTGCAAGGCAAAAAATAATTTCCCCAAGACACTTGTCATATCGTGCCCTCACTTGTGTTTGGAGTCGGCTAATATGACATCATGACTGGAGCCATTGCGTGCTTGGTGATGGCCATATTCTGATTAGCATTTGAGTGTGTACCTAAGTTAATGAGCAAAGACTTTTATCCTCTACCTAGAAAATAGGGCGTAAGCATGTGTCTGTTCACCCCTAACAATGCAAATCTGCTTGGTATGTCTGAAAATAATTAACGAGATAACATCTTCAAAACAAGTAACAAAAATTCAATCCTTGATTTACACATTTTTTTCCTGCACTGACAAGTCCCAGAACATGACTCTAGATCAAACAAACTTCACGCGCTTCCAAGACGAAATTGATAGAATTAACAAAAAATGACAGAACCTTAGAAACTCGCATTCTACATTTTCTCGCTCGTATTTGGTTGTGCAAGATCGTATCTGGTATCCTGCATCGCATCTGGTATCCTACATCGCATCTGGTCAGCACTTCATTGCATCTAGGGTAAAAGGTCGCATTTAGTTCATCAGAAACTCGCATACTATATTTCTTGGCTCACATCTAGGAAAGTGGGCACTTGCAGATTAGTTTCTCAGAAAACCTCAGTAGATTTGGATACCCTTTTGGCTCTTTAGTCTATCCTTGTTGTCTTTTCTGGTCTCCCTATTGTTGTGTCAAAACACTTTTTCAAACGTCTACCTTGCATGTCTTATCGGTTTCTCGCAATTAGTCTCAATGTGTGTGGTCTATCCGCTTTTTACAACAACTTGATTCCTAGCTCACTATCAAGGCATTCTATCCCTTTGACACTGAAATCATTTACTTCCACTAAAACAAAAATGACACCTCTACCTAGACACGCTCACTTGAACAATTTGAGACTCCACAATACACTATCGGGAAACTATGACAAAGTTGAGACACAAATACATGGTTAACACAAGATGCAACAAGTAAACTTCTAAAGAATCAGAACTACCTCCAAGATCACTACGCTTTCAGTGAGGAGAAACATCTCGTGGTTCCCTATTCGATTTAGGCTCTCCAGAAATGGAAAGACCCACTCACAAATGGAGTAAGGCTTTTGAGGAATACGACAATGATAAAAACCAAAAGCACGGAGATAGCGATGAGGAAGAAGAACCACACTTTGACCATCCTTTGTTTGATTCCAGTAGTGAGGAAGACATTACTGAAGAAGAATACAATAAAATCAAACAAAGCAAGAAATTCTAAAAGACGTTGGAAAAGATGATTGGCGAAGATAAAGAGAAATACTTTCTCCATCTAGCATCTACTGGCGTAAAGTTACCTAAGGATTATGATGTGGAACAACTAAAAGAAAAGGAGGTGTCAACTCCTATATCTATTATCGCCAAACAACTAACCTTGATGCAAATGAAGCTTGCGACTCTGAAACAGGAGAAGGCTAAACCCAAGACGAAATACTCTTTGGACTCCATACGTCCATTTCCTTTCGACAAGAGTATTAATATGGTCACATTTCCTCCCAACATGGCAAGACCGAAATATGACAAATATCCAGGAGAGACAGACACACATGACCACGTGAGAGAATTTTGAGCTCTGAGCATAGAATACATGCATGAACCTACATACCTCATGCAGCTCTTTCCTGGAAGTCTGGGAGGCAACGCCATGGAGTGGTTCTCACAACTTACACCTAAGGTAAAAAAATTTGAGTTAATTAAACGGTTTATCCAACATTACTCCTATAATATACATCATGATGTGAATATGATGGATATGTGCAACACTAAACAAAATATTGGCGAATCCTTTACACACTTTCTACAAAGGTGGAGGAAAATCTTTGCACGGTATTCAAGAGCTATTCTCGAATCCAAAAAAATAGAAATCTTTGTTAATAACTTGGTACCTGAGTTGAACTACGCATTGCAAATGCAAGACTCCCCTAGCTTTGATAGGATGATAAAAAATGTCATCTATATCGAAGAAGTCATGGTTAAAAAGGGAGAAATCACTCTTCAAAGTGAAAACAAATCTAACAACCCCAACAACAAACCTAAGTGGTGGAAGCAAAACAAAAATGTTGTTAACGATGGAGTGGTAGACGCATCCCATATTAATCCTAAACCCGAGGTGTTCAATCTAACAAATAGCATGCAAGCAAGTAAAGATGCCAAGGTAACAACCTCCATACCTAAATAAAACAATGAGAATAAAGGTTGGCCATGGAATTCCAAGCCTCAAAGAACATTCACTCCTTTAGGAGAGCCTCTTGAAATTGTTTTGAAGACACTATTAGACAACAAAGTTCTCACAATCCCAGATTCCAAACCATGGGAGCCATAAGTCAAACCAAGGTGGTGGGATGACAATTCTTACTGTGTCTTTCACAAGAAAAAAGGACACAAGACTAACAATTGTCTTAAAATAAAACATGTTATCCAAGACCTTATTGAAGGAGGCAAGATCAAAGTGGAAGGACACACCACTAACGAAGATCATACAACATTTAACAAGTTGTTCCCTAACTACAAGAAAGGGTAAGCATCTAAAAGAATAGCAAATGAAGTGAACTACGCCTACTCTAAAAATGATAATGTGATTAACATGCTAGACATTAAAATTGAATAAATTAATGTGGTCACTATCAAAGGTGTTCAAAACACATCTACCCAATCAAATGCGGTGACCCAAAGTCAAGCACAAGTCACAATTAAAGGACCCAGTTCCTCATCAAAACCAGTAACAACTTCCAAAGTACCCATTATCACTATCCCCAAGCCAGCAGCAGCAAAACAAACAGTTACTACTCTTGTAGCAAAGTACAACCTGGTGGATCAATTACAACAAACCTCTGCTAAAATTTCTATTTTTGAGTTGCTTAAAATCTCCACAGTACATAGGGAAATTCTTGAACAATCCCTACACGCCGCAAATGTGCCAAAGGACATTGGTATAGACAAGTTCCAAGCGATGGTTAATCACATCTCAGCGCCACATTATCTCTCATTTTCAGAAGAGGATGATAAATCATTGACACATCCACATAATCAACCCCTTCATATTGAAGTCTTCATTCATAAATCCCTTGTTAGATGCGTATTGATAGATGGAGGCGCATGATTGAAAATTTGTACCCTTAATCTAATCAGGAAGTTGGGTCTCTCAGAATAGACCATTGACTCTAGAAGCAAAATCACTATCAAAGCTTATGATGAGGAAGAAAGATCCTCTAAAGGTCTTATTGTTCTACCCATCAGAGTCGGGCCGGTTTAAAGGAATGTCATATGTCAAGTTCTGGATCTACCCCTGGCTTACAACATACTGATAGGGAGACCTTGGATCCGCGAAATGCAAGTTGTGTCGTCTACCTTCCACCAATGTATTAAGTTCCCACATAATGTGGTGGAAGTGACAATTCCTGCAGATGCTAATTATACTTGCAACAATATTAAGGCAGGTAGTATGGTTCCGCATAACAAGGAATCTATGGATGAGATTGCTCCTGAGACTACCAAAGACATGGTTATGAAAGGCTTTAGAAAGACCTTAAAATTTGAAGAAACAAGTATGGGAGAATACAAGCTGGACATAACCCCATCATTGACAGAACTTCCAGTATCACCAAGATCCTATGGAAAACCTTCCTCATCATTCACACCTACTGCATCTCGAACGCCAGAGATTCATGAAGAAACTGGCACGGTTAAGGCATTCACCTCTATAGATAACATAGAAGAACAAACAGTCTTGGCCTGGCTTTACAAGGGAGAACCAAAGGAAGATGAGGTAAAACATGTGGAAATATCCTCGGAGAAGTATGGGAAAGGATATGATCTCCTCAAGCAAATGGGATATAAAGGAAAAAGACCTTTAGGCGACAAAGGAAAAGGCATTATTGAACTTGTACACATGGAATTCAGGGATACTAAAGATAAAACGAGACTAGGCTTCAATAAAAAATCTACAAACCCTACTTCAAGCGATAGTCCAGTTTCTGACAAAGGGAGTGATGAAATAGAAGAGACCGAGCTAGAACAATGGTCCTATGAAAGATAATTACATGTTGGCACGGAGAATCCCGAATATCAAAGAGAGCGCTATGTACCAAGATTTGAGATACCACAAGACACTCATGTCCCTTTGTTATCACCAACTCCTATTCAAGAGGTAGAAGAAACAACAGAAAACAATCCAACAATATCATTGGTCACAACAGCTACTGAAGACACACCTCGACAACAGGATTCACATCCTAACTGGGGGCAGTTAGTCACAGTTTCACATATCCTTGATTTACCCCACTTTGATCTACAAGTGGCTAATAGGGTACACCAGGTAACTATTGCTGAATTCTTGAACAGGTCTGATGACGAAGTAACCGACTCACATGATTACAAGTGGGATGAGCTATTTGTTGCCACAGAGGATATTGAGATAGATGTAATTCACATGTTCACAGCTCCATCAGCACACATAGAACCTTCCAACACCACTCCTAACAGTGTTGCTATTCCTGAAGCAGAGGAGGAATTCCTTCCCCCACTCATTGATGAAGAAACTGGTATTCTCCTAGACCTAGAGGAAATTCAGAGGCTACAAGCAAGGAGTCTCCTTCTATGGAGAGATGGAGATGAAAGTTCCACTGACAAGTCACTAGAGTTCGGTCCACACATAACTAACAACTTCGATAATGACGATCTAACTCTTATTGATCTAAACGTCGAAGAGATTAACCTAACCGAACATGTCATGTCAGTTAATAGTCTTAATGCTAATGCGATGTTGTCCTTCCTAGAGTCTGACTCCTTGTCTTTGATAAACCCAGACCTAATTGATTGGACTAATACAAATCCTCCTCCTATCCTCGACTTCCCTAATGACTACACCTTGGCTTGCTATCTAAATTCTTGTGAAACTTACCCTTCTTCCACCAATGCAAGGAGCGTGAACATGTCACAGGAGGATATCAAGATTCTCAGTCAAAATTTGAAAAATAAAAAGAACAAGAGAACTGATGGTGAAAACCATGTTGTGGCAGTGTCAGATTCTAAAATAGTCAAAACACAAGATGTATCTGATGGTGAAAACCTCTCAGAGGCGCCAAAAGATGAGATTCTTGATATCCTCCCCGAGCACTTTCAAGAAAGGTCTTCAATTCTAATAGAACCAACGCAACCAATTAACTTAGGCACAGCTGAAGATCCTCAAATTGTTCACCTAGCACAATCTTTATCAGATGAAGAGAAGACACAATTAACTAAGTTCCTGAAGGAGAAGAAGATCAACTTTGCATGGTCTTATACAGATATGCCTGGGTTGGATCTTGAGAATATGCATCTAATAAGAATATTCTCAAGATCCTACACAGAACTGTGAATAAGTCTGGCAAAGACTAGCATTTACAACTAAATCTGGCACTTTGGGCTTACAAAACAAGCATCAGAACACCAACTGGAGCCACGCCATTTGCCCTAGTCTATGGCGCTGAGGCAGTACTACTTGTTGAGGTTGAAATCCTATCTTTGCACGTATCTTTACAAGGTCTTGTTACTAATGAACAATACCGCATCGATAGAGTGAATGCCCTAGAATTACTTGATGAGCATAGGCAATAGGCGTTCGATCACCTAAAAGTGTACCACGTACGAATGTCTAAAGAGTACAATAAAAAGGTCAAACCACGACAATTTTAAGTGGGGGATCTTGTCCTAAAGGAGAATCCTAAGAACCAGCCTAACCGAGAGCAGAAAAGAAAGTTTGAACCTAATTGGTTGGGACCTTATGTTATCACTGCTACTTTTGGGATTGGAGCTTATCAACTAGCTACACCTGAGAGAGACGTCCTTCCGGATCGTATCAATACTCTACATTTGAAGCGGTTCTACGCTTAATGTTTGGCTAGCAGAGCCTATACAGTGACAAACTCAAAAAATACCAAAAACATTAGAAAATTGATCTTGAAGAAAACCAAAAATAATGGAAAAAGTCCTGAAGAAAGGTATCCTTGGTGAAACCTAGCAAACAGGCGCTTTGATACTACAAAAATATTCAAAAAAGCAAAAATAGCAAACAAATTGAAAAATAGAAAAGTGTCTTGATGACAACCTGGTAAAACAGGCATCCTTGTAGCAAAAAGAATGAGAAAGTTTTGCCAAGTGGTGAAAACCTGGCAATCAGGCGTCACTTGTATTTTGCGCTCTATCTATCAATACATTACTGATACTAGGCCTTCACGATTACACCTATGCTAAAAGTTGACTTTGTTTCCTTAAAAACATCTTATCTTTGCTTGGGATTTGTTTGCATTTATGTCTTAGGTAAAAGTCATTTCGCACTGGGAGCATCTTTGCTAGCATGTTAGGTTGCGTCTGCTAGGTCATCATAGGATGGTTTGTCTTGTGACACAATGCTTCTCGATACTTACACCAAAACTATCACTTTAACGAAAAAAGGATGGCACAAGCATTGCACTAACATAAACAGTGTTCTTAAGATCTACATTGAATTGCAAACATGAACAATGTTATACACAGACATGGAATACATATTGCTTACAATACCAAATTTTGATTGATGAATCTCTACTGCGCTTGAAAAATGAATCAATAGTATTTCTCAATACTACCTAAACACAATGATCTTGGTTTGATTATGACTCTTTTATGTACTCATGATGTTTTAACTGGGGGCATCTAAGCAGTTATGAGTTTTCTTTGATTGATTCTCAATTGATAGTTATGTCTTCCGAGTTACTCCATGACGTCTGCGCAAAGACAAAGAGTCGCAAGGACAGGGGGCGTAATATTTTCTTCTTTTTCTACACATGGTGATTGTTCCAAATGATCCTATAAATTTCACCTAACTTGGATGTTTATAGTAAGAGCTGCCAATATGAGTGGATAGCCGCATATATCTCGATCTTTGTTATGTGTAAACTACGGTGAGGTTGAAACAATTTTCTTGTCTGTTTTCTAAACTCAGATTCTCACTAAGGTAAACAAAGCATAATGTACCCTAGGATATGAATTTTCAAGGTCACTATGGGTCCAATATCTTACCTTACACAACTTCTGATATAGTAAAAGGAAGGTGACTAGCTTGTTATCCTAGCTTCTATGCCTTGATGCCTAAGTCTATTTCCGACATTTCATCCAATAAAAATAGTATTCATACTTTCATAATATTAGTGGGTATTAGTGATGGTTGTATTATTAGGTGGTATCCATTTCGACAAGAGCCCAATGATAATAAAAATGATACAATATCTACAAATCAGTGACAAGTCCTAAGAGTCTGCATATAGCTGCATTTAGGGATTGCATGATACATTTTTGAAAGAAATAAAAGCATAAAGACTTAGAGCTCAAAATGATTTTAATTTTCTTCTAAATCCAAGTTAATTACATCCATTACTGATATTTATATCGTTGCACATCCATAGCATACATTTTGCATTCATAGAATGAGAGAAGAAAAATACAAAAATAAAGCATTTATGCATTACATTTATTTCTACGTCCTAAGTCCATCCATACATTTTACTTGCATAAGAAAAACTCAAAAACATACATTTGCACATTCACATAGTATCATTTGAAACATATTTATATCAGTAATAAATTCAAAACTGCATAAATGATGTCATCATCTAAAAATCTAACTCATCATAAGACCAAGATAAATCTAATCACATGTGCATCAACATCTATCACAAAAAAGAGAACGCATGAAACATGTCAGAATTGGAAACAGTTGTATCAGATATTTATATAATCATGGTACAGATAAAAAAATGGCACAAGTCTACATAGAGTATCAGAATGACAAGAAGAATCAGATATACATGTATAAAGTGTCATCGTACAAAAGAATGATCTCAGAAGGATCCAGATATATAATATAATCTCAAAAATATGTGACAAGATACAACATCAACTCTGACTCTCCCCCTCTCCCTGATCTGGAGGAGGAGGTGGTACAAATGGAACTGCTGGAGGTGGCATGGCCCCCTTTGACTGTTGTGCCAACCGTGAAAATGATACATCTCTCTGCCCTCTGGCACTGCAGCATGGTATAAAGCATAATAATAGGTCGCTCTCTACGCCTGGTGTATTGCAGTCCAAGCCTGTGAGTCTCTCTCTGCTTTAAGCCTCTCCAGCTGTGTATCTCGATCAGCAAGAAAAGCATCTGCTGCAGTGATCCTGACATTTGCTGCAGTGAGCCCGGCCTCTAATGTCGTGATCCTAGCCCTGAGCTGCTCTCGCTCCTGCTCACACTAAGATAAGGGATCTTCGTCCCTGCCCAAACCCCTGCCAAAATCCTTCCCTGAAGGCCTATCCTGTGGCTGTTGTTGCTGCCTCTACTGTCTCTGATGTCTCTGCTGCTCCCCTATAAGTAAAGGCCCTGGATCCATCATGGGAGCAACAAATCTAAACCAAGTACGTTGACCCTCTCCACTACCACTCGCCACCTCTCCCATACCACCCACAACACCACCTCCCCTGTCATCTCCACCATCGTCCCCATCATCTGGAGGAGGGCGCCTCCCATCTTGCCCTCCATCTCTCCCTCCCCCAACACCCCTATCTCTCTGTGCTCCTCCTCTACCTCTGGCTGGGCGATTATCAGGATCATAATCTACAGGGTCCTCTATACGAGGAATAGCCTCCTCTGAAACTGTAAACCGTGGAAATAGATACTGAAGCATCTCTGCTGCATATCCATCCGAACAGCCTGCATCTCCAACATCAAGCCGAAGATCCCAATCAACTCCGACCATATCTCTAATCTCCTAATGTGTGGTCTCATATCTCAGTTGGGCGCCCCACAATGGTGTCTCATCATGAATTTGAGCATATATTGTCACATCCTAGCTCCTACCCTGTTGACGGCCAAACTATCTCAATACCCGGGTATGTACGAAACGCTCTATGACGTATCTGGTACGTCCGATCAGGTACCTACTCTAGAAGAAAAATGAAACCTATCTACCATCATAGGTCCACTCCTCACAATCCAAGTATAGCCGTCATACTACATCTATCATATCATCAAAAAGATGTTGCTCGTACTCTACCTTGCCCAGATGGGGCTGCTGAATCAAACCTGCGTACATATATACATAAGGCTGCTCAAGTGCTCAATGCCTCTCTACAATAGGCCGTGTCACTGGGATGTGCTCCCAGGCCTAGATCTGCAAAATCAAGATCCCTACAATCATGCTCCGGGTATACTGATAAACAATCTCGTGGAGCTCCCGATACATATGGGTCAGAATACAGCTACCCCATGCAAATCTTCGTCTAGAGACGACCATTTTCTCAAGCATATCCACCCATCCTACAAGAAACCCGTGTTGTCCTTTGTCTGGCATTTGCTCAAGCATATCCACCCATCCTACAAGAAACCCGTGTTGTCCTTTGTCTGACATCAAGATGCCACTAATCAATCCCGCCAAGTATACAGATAGATGATCATAGTGATCGCACATATAATCCCATGAAATGTGTCTCTGAGAAATAGTATCATCATGGAAGAACCAACGAGCTGCACCAATGGCAATGACAGAAGTAGCCTCAAATCGTACCTCTCGACCCATAACTGGAACTCGAAGTATACGCCACATGTCCTCGAGTGTGACTGTCATCTTCCCGGTCGGGAGATGGAAGGTGTTGTGCTCTGAGTGTCATCTCTCGGCAAGAGCAGTCAACAACCCTCGATTTACCCCAATATCGGGTAAACCAATCAGTGATCATAATCCTACATGGGCCACTACGTCCCGCTCATCATCTGTCAGCAGTCTGGCCAAGGCAAGCACACACCCTGGATATGTCCCTCGAAATGCTAATACCTCAAAATCGACCTATTTTACAAAGATGGCAATTAAACAAAGATAAATCAATGTTCTATCTATGACAAAAATGCAGAAACATAACCAACTAAGTGATTCAAGGTCCGCAGAGAGAAAATGGTTCACAATTGACAAAAATTATAAGTCTCAAAATAAGATGCAATCTTGGATATACAGGGTGCGATCTATTTTCCCAGATACGATCTTGGAAAAATAGGATGCGATGGAGAATGTTGGGTGCGATCCCGAAAATCTTGGATGTGACCCCAAAAATGGGTTACGATCCTCAAAAATAGGGTATGACATAACCCTAATTTCATATTCTAAACTAAGCCAAAATGAGGCAACCCAGATACGATCTAGGAAATGTTGGATGCGATGCAGAAATTTGGGACAACAAGATGCGATTCGGGAAAAACGAATGCGAGACAGGTTCAGCAAGGTGCGATCCGAAATTCCAGATTTGAACCAAAATTCAAAGGGCTATAAAAACTACCAGAAAGCATGAAAATGAAAATTACAAAATTCACGAGGTAGTTTTACGAGTACTTTCTGGATGTGCGTAGTTGGCCGGGCGCTGATCTCGACGGTTGAGCTCAAATCGATGCTTCCTGATCAGGACCACCATCTTCTCTGCAGAGCTCTAGAATTTACTATGGGTAAAAGTGAAAATGAATAGTAAAATGGTGATTTTTGAGATATATATTGGTCTTTTGAGCTATTTAGGGGTTCCGACACTCCTCCCAGGCAACGAAAACTCCGTTTCTATTCTCCGTTTGATCAATCGGGAACCAAATCAAAGGTGTCTAAGTTGTTTTATGTTGTACAGTAAACATTTTGCAACAGCTCCTGAAAAATGTAGAATTGTTTCATTTGTTCCAAAAATCCATCCTCCAAAGTTCTATATAATCAACATTGCATATTTCATCAAAAATCTTGGTCTGACATCATTTCATCTGTCTCACCATTCACATTTTCACATAATTAACTTGGTACCCGTGTGTTTACTTTTAAACACACCTTCATTTCTTCGCTTCTTCTAATCTATTATTTCTTGACCTAACCAACCCCTACAAGTGATACGTTCTTTCAACAAAGGGATTTTATTTCTTTCCTTCGATTTTGTTTCTGAGGGGGCATGATCACACTATCATCAATCAAATTCTTGCTTGAAACAACATTAAAACGATTTCGTTATCAAAAAAATAAAGGCATGACGACTCCTTGACTAAGTCGGAACTCTTGGATTAAAGGCTTCAATTCTCACAAGTTGGATATCCTATGTCTACATATTCTCAGATATTTATTAAAGCTCCTGGTAGCTTCATACTTACGAAAACGAAGTTCAAAATTGGTATCTTTAAGATTTTTGCTTATTGACCTTTGTTCGATCAAGTTCAAAGTCAATTCTATCAGTTTAGTTCAATCAAGTGTGAGACTGGTCTCATCAGGCATTTCGTTCGATCGTGAACGAAATTCTCAATCTTTTTGAAGTTAAAAACCAAAAACTTTCTTTGAATCAAATGCTCTACTCGCACATCTATTCAACGAGGGGCAAATGTAACCACCTGGATTTGGTCTGCTCTAACCATAGACCCTATTTTCCCTAAGTGTGATCATACCCCCAATTATGTCTAGACAACTCTTCAATCGGCTAGCATAATTCATTCAAATCAAATTTAATCTCCTAAATGATTCAATCACTAAATTTTATTAATCACCTTAGCCAATCAAAACCAATCAATTCAATACAAATCAATACCTGACTAAGGTAATTAATTTAAAAGGAATTAAATGGAATCCCTATTATATCTAATCACTTGCAAAAGCATATCTTCTAGCCTAATTTAATCTAATTAATTGGCTATAGTCCTAATTAATTATCTAAAGCAATAAAAAACTTAAATAATTAATTTTCCTATTTTTGAATGAATATATTAATTATAATTCATTTCATTAATATTCCCCTTAACCCTAGTCTGACCTATCTCAACCACCTTAACCTTGGGTTCAAACCCATCCCAACCTATTCCCCCATGCTAAGCCTAATCCTAATCTTAATCCTATCCTAACCCACTTCCTAATGTTGTCACATTCCTAATCATGTGATTAGGAATCCAACCCACTTGAGAAAGTCAACTTTCTCAAGCTTGACTCTAAACCCTCACCATGCCTCTTAATGCTTACATTTAATGCATGTCTTCCACCATGCCTCGTTAATTCCTTTGACATTAATGTCTCTTACACCTCATTAATGATTTTTACACCTCTATTAATGACCCTTGTCACCCCTCTCTCTCTCTTCATTTCTTTTATAAATAGAATGAGCTTTTGAGCTCAAATGCCCCTTAATTTTAGAGTTGAAAAGCATTGCTATGTTGTTTAAATTAATTGTGAATTCATATTGCATAGTAGTTTTGATATTATGCATTGTTATTATCATACTTTTTAGAGTTAATATGCATGTTTAGTGAGCATTTAGATTAGTTTGATTTAAATCTGTCATTCTTAAGTTGTATATGTCACTGATCTGTGCATAATCTGAGGGCATGATTATGGCATTCTTCAAACTCCTCCTAGATAGGAAGCAATAGATCAGTTTTAGTATTCAGCTTCAAACCCTTGTTTTTTATGTTTTTCAATTGATATAATGATCTATTAAAGTGTCATGTTGCAGATAACATGTGCACTAATTAACACACACACACATGCATGTTTAGTGACTTGAACAACACCTTTATCGCTCTTGTCCCAAAGAGAGATGCTTCAGGCACGTTCAAAGACTACCGACCAGTTTTAATTTGTAATGTTGCATACAATATTACTTCTAAGGTGATTGAAAATAGACTCAAAACTTTTCTACATCTTATTATCTCTGAATAACAAAGGTGTTCTGTACCGGAAGGTCAATTATGGAAGGAATAATTATAGCGCATGAGGCTATTCACTCGGTGAGGCAGGATCAGATTGATAGAATGTTAGTAAAGCTAGACATTCGTAAGGCATATGACCATGCCAATCACTTCTTTCTTCTTCATATTTAAAAATTCTTTGATTTTTCAAATTATTGGTTTGAGTGGATTAAGATTTGCATTCTCTCTCTCTCTCTCTCTCTCTCTCTCTCTCTCGTGCTTTTCATAATCATGACAAAATTTATGAGTAGATTGATCACAAAGAAAAGATAGGAAGGGCAGTGGAAAGGTATTAAAATTTCTCAAGAGATGAAGTCGACATCACATCAATAATTTTCAGACGATAATCTTCTTAGGGGTGAAGCCTCGTTGCAAGAGGCTAGATGTATGAAAGCCACTTCGGTTAAATACTGCAAATTTTTAGGATAGACTATGAACTGACATAATTTTGATGTATTCTTTTTCAGCACAACACCAACAAAATAATGGGAAATTTTTAGGATTCTTCAAGTCAAATCTGGGAAGCTTCCAGGTAAATTTATTGGGCTATCGTTGTTTGTTGGGGCTTGTCGATGCCATTTTTGGACCAAACTTATTGATAGTTTTGCGGGGAAGATGGAGGTGTGGAAAAGAAAATGATTATCTTATGGAAGAAATATTTTGATGTTGAAATCTGTAATTTCTTCCGTGCCTTTATACTCTATGATGTTTTTGTAGCTAGCTTGTTTTTTATGCCAACATTGTTGTTGTGCGTTACAATTGTCTTTATAGCTAGCTTTTGTTGGGTAGATAGTAAATGCTCATGTTTTTCGCTGTTAGGAACTATTCTTATAGCCCATGGACCTGTTTTCTGGTTTTCTATAAACCTTGTTGCTATCTGGTGAAGTTGTTGGGGTACTGGATTGTCGTCCCACTTATTGTTGATGTCGAACTCACGTCTTCCAAGAATTTCAATATCATTTAGATATGTATTGTTTGTTGGGCCCATTTGTGATAAGCTCTACCATTCGTTAATCTATTGTATGATTCTCGTATTATTGTTGGTATCACTATTGTTATTTTGATCTTCCTCATATTCAGATACTCTGCTTGTTGGGATATGACATTAAACGTGACATACATTATATGTCTTGTTATTCATGTATCTCCAATTCAACTCTATTGAACCATTTGTGAGGCCTATGTCTTGTTTAATGTTGCAAAAATGCTTGTATAGGAGGATTTTGGTCCAACAAAATAGTTGAAATTGTTCAATGTCTTCTTTTGGTATGCTATAGAACTTGGGGTATACATTAACTATGACCTTTACTGGTCATATTTTCCACTAGCATTGTTTGCGGTTTGTAGAATAGGAAAATGATCTTGTTGACTTGAGCAATGTTATTGTTTCTAATTTAGGGGGGCTCTTTATGTAGGTATGTATGTAAGTGTCCTTTGTCTCCGCGCTGGTAGCTAATCTTGTAATTCATTGGAGTACCTTTCTCCCAACATTTAAAGATGTAAAAGGACGGTTGCACTCTACAAGTGGTAACTTCTCTAGTATATGGCAGGCTTCTTGTGACCCTATATCGTGCTCTGCAATTATCTCTGTCATGAACTTTGGATATGTTGTGACTTACGGATTGCTTGCTTCTTGGTTTGTGCATATCTTTTTTAGCATGTTATTACACATCTTTGATATGCTTTCTGCTTTTAATGCGTACTTAGCTAAGACATGTGCTTGAGAGACAACAGGTTGGCAATCAATATTGGCTCTCCATATTTGAAGCATTTGTTGGTGATGAAAGTTTAACCTGTCATCGTTCCTTGTAGGTTCGTACTTTTTCTTTTCATTTCCATCACATGTTAGTGTAGATGTGTTTTTCTTTAGCAATAACCTTTAGATCATTAAGTGTTCAGCCATCTACAATTTTTGATTGAACTTATTATGTTCAAATATATTATGTAGTTTGTTACATTGTGGATAATTTTTAGGATTTATATCCCCTTCATTATATGAAGGCTCTCATGTTTTTTTGTCTCCAAAATTCTTTTTCTTTGAAATAAGTTATTCATAAGAAACTATCATTAGTCTCCAATTAAAAATATATCTAAAAATTGGAATTCTTAATCTTCTACTTCAAAAGATTTTGTTTGGTTATTAAAAAAGAACCTTTAGAGATAGATCTATTTTCCTGATTTCACCATCCACCTGTTCAGGTGGGCCATAAATGTGTAATTGTTCTGATGTGTTCCCTGCAATGGGAAACATTGTAAAATCAATAAAAATGATATAAAACTACGAAGCGAATAAAGTGAAATCATGTGAAAGACAAATGGTCTACTGGTGATTTAGGCACTCTTGATATATTAATGCAAAAACCCCCAGTCAAATTACTTTAGGTTTAATTTTTTTTGGTTCAATATTGAAATACTTCTCAAATAACATCCTAATGCCAAAGTGTGAGCTTAGAGTTATGACGCGTGCCTGTAATCAATAAAAGATAAGTGTTTTTTGTCTCACTTGTGGTAAGAAAGTTTAAATAATATCAATTAGTCCCTTGCAATTATTGAATGAATTTTTAATTGCTATTCTTGCAATGCTTGTATAGAGATTTTATGTGTATAATATCCTTGTTTTATTAGCAAGGAGTTCGTGAAAAGATAGTGTTTCCAACTTATTTTTCAATTGGTCTCCTAATGAGGGGAGTTAAATTAATTGGAACTAGAAAGGGTAAATAGGCTTAATTTATTTGCATCTATAACATTTGAATAGTTGATGATGTATGAATATATACTGTCTTGCAAGGTTGTACATAGGACTGAAATTGGATTGACTCTATCACCCAAGTTGAAATAGGCACTAATATTATCAATTATTGGATATAGTCATTTAGTTCAATGTTTAAAGTTCTTGAGATATTCTATTCAACATTCATTCAATTTACACATATTTTCTAAGCATTCTTACAATTAACAAAAACATTTTTAGTCTTGCAGCTTATGTTGTATTGATTACAATTTGATTTCTTGCTGTTAGAATAATAAACAGAAAAATGCAAATATTAATGCACGGAAGAGAACACAAAGACACAGAGATTTAATGTGGTTCACCCAATCCCTGGGCTACATCCACCAACAGCGAGTCCAATATCTTTATTATTATCCAGTAATTACAATCTGAAACCTGCAACTCAATACCGCCACAAGAAGCTACTAAAATCCCTCATACAATGAAATCTCAAAACCCTAAGCCCTTTTCACAAGCATATTTGACCTAACCTAATTAGGGCAAAAAATACTCCGACTAATAGAAAATCAATGCTCTGCCCCTTGACCCCGCCTAGGGCGCTGCCCAAGGACCCCGCAAAGGGCTCTGCCCCTTGACCCCGAGCATGGGGCTCAAATAGATATGTCTAGGGGGAAACCGCGCCGAAAGATACTGAGTTTGATTAGGCTCCACATACATAACAATCTCCCACTTCGAGACTGATCAGACTCTACAACAATATCCTCCCACTTGGAGACTGATCGACCAAACATGTAGCTCCTACTGGAATAAAGAAACCACCCTGGACTCTGTTGTTCTTTTATTCTGTTCAGTCTAGAAGACCAACCGAAGCTGAAGAGGAATTCAGCTTCTCCCTTGTCACTGCCTTTGTAAACATATCTGCTGGATTATCATCTGTATGTATCTTCTCCAACTTTAACTGTCCACCATTCAAAACTGACCGAATGAAATGATATCGCAATTGTATGTGCTTTTCTTTCGAGTGCAAAGCAGAATTCTTTGCAAGATGAATGGCACTCTGACTATCTGAATACAAATAATTATCTGCCTGTGGATGTCCCAATTCTTCCATAAAGAATTGAAGCCATATCATCTCCTTAGCTGCCTTTGTAGAAGCAACATACTTTGCTTCTGTAGTGGATAACGCATTCACCTTTTGTAACCGAGAAATCTAACTCACTGCTGTCCCACCAACAGTAAATACATAACCTGTAGTACTTCGTCTGGTATCTATATCTCCTGCCAAATCTCAGTCAACATAGCCATGAACAGTAGTAGAAGAGCCCCCAAAGTGTAAACACTTATTGGATGTACCTCTCAAATATCTGAGAATCCATTTGACTGCATTCCAATGCTCAATCCCAGGGTGACTCATA